>OMLB01000890.1:16820-34478 GCA_900302555.1 Myripristis jacobus
GGGCATCGTTGCGAGGGGTGGGGGTGTTGGACTTGAGGCCAGGCGTGGAGGATTTGTCATTCTGTCGAGGGAAAGAGAGTAAGCACATTCACAATTCCAAAACCAGGCACTGTGCAGACTGACAATTTGAGAGCAAACTGAACTTAATCCAATCTAATTCTGACAACCCCCATAGTCCTACAGAGCTATAAACTGCTATTTATTCCAAAACCTATTACAGCCACAATGGAGATGGAGCCGTTTTTATCCCCTTACTGCTTTGGCTTTAATCTTTTAGTGAGGCAGAGGGAAAAAAATCCTGGAATAGTTAAATACATTGAGCTATTAACAGAGAAGACCTGACTGATCCTGATGCAGGACAACATTATCCCTAACGTTTAGTCATGCACTTAAAGCACTGACAGCCATTCCTAATCCATTGCAGAAATGTCCTAGATTTATTTGCACATATCCCTTTCCTCTCTCTGCAATTCTCATTTAAACTCATTCCTGGCCCAGTTTGTTCATAACTCTCTTACATGACTGAGCTCCTTGGCCTTGGAAGACGGGGTGCTTCCAGAAGACGCCACCGAGGCAGGGCTGTTGGGCGTGTCCTTCTTTGGGGGGCGGGCCTTGTCGATGCCATTTTCAGGAGGTGAGTGAGCCGGGCTCGCCCGTGGGGTGGCGGGGTCCTGGAGAAGCACGGTAATAGATTTTCAGAAGGGCATTTATGTAATGTAACTTCATCACAGGAAGTGTCAATATGCCATTTAGATCTACATGCTGGCCACACTCACCTCATTAGACACATCTACAACCAGGTCGTCACTTTTTTCTCCGTCACTGTCCTGTACAGATAATTGACAAATCAGTCACCTTAATAGATCACTTACTGTATTAATGAACCATGACCTATGCCAAAGTCTGTGATAGCGGGAGGGCACAGTGACTCACATATCTGCTCATGCTGTCCTTCTCTTCCACTTTGCGTTTCTTAGAGTCCAAACTGTAGTCAGAGGAGCTGCGGTGTTTCTCGCTGGCTGTGCGTAAACTTTCTGATGGCGATATAGAGTTATTCTGCAAAGCAAAAACCAAACAAAAGTCTTTATTACCACTTCTTTATTCATCGTAAAACAGAAGATTGAATCATTCATCCATTGCAAATTCACAGAGAGCGCACTGTGCCAATCAAAACACACTAAAAAACGCCTCATTCATACGACTATGGATGCGACAGACTCTTAAAATGCAGCTGTGGGCCAGCTCCAAACAGTACCCTGACACCAGCCAAGCCCCATCTCACACACAAGCCTGTCCCTGGCCACACAGCAGAATGGGCCGTTATCTGCACTGAAAGGGGGAGGGCTTGTTTTCTAAGCTGGGCTCCCTCCTCCTCATAACTGGACACAAACAACCTCACAGGGACATGAGCAGTGTGTTGTGGCTGAACAGAGGCCCTTTTCTCTGGAGTCAGTCAGGCTAAGCGTGAGAGAGGGGGAGAGAGAGAGAGAGAGAGAGAGAGAGAGACTGTGTGTGTATGTGAGTGTTGTGGGCACTGATTGCTGCGGCGCGCTTGGGCACCATGTCAGTTCAGGCTTTGAGCGCTGAGATAAAGAAAGAGGAATCTATATCCTGCCAGTGGGCACAGCAGCGTGGAACTGACTGGTGCTTCTTCACGGAGCCTGCCCACACAGGCTGGGACAGCTCACTCCAAACGCCAGCAGAATGGGAGGAACTAGGCAGGTGTCCAGCAGATTTTCACAGGAGTTTTGCCATTTGCCTGTAAACTGCCAAGTTTTCCTGATTCCCTCTGTCCCCTCCTCGGAGGACCAGAGCAACAACATGGACAAAGTCGACGGCGGCCCAGAGAAGTGAACAATGGCCGATGGACTAGCAGTCTGGGCAAAGGGCCACTGTCTGCATAATGGCTGACCTTTAAAGAGATGCTTAGCGTGACTCATTAACCAAAGTCACCACTCTGCTATCAGATGACCTGGGACAAGAGCGCAGCAACAAAACAGGCCTGCTAATCGCCCCAGGAGTTCCATTTCTTCAGACATGACTGCACCCATTCAGCCGGCCCGGCCTACAGAAACACAATCTCACAGGCCCATCACGAGCCATCAGAGATCGCAGCCATTCAAATAAAATGCTTTAGCAGGTCCAGCCAGACAGGGTGGAGAAAAAGAAAACAAAACAATTCGGCATTTGTGTTCATAAATATTCATCACAAGCAAAAGGAGGAGAAAGACCGAGCTGGTAAACAAGGGAGACAGTAGAAGGGATCAAATAAATCCTTTAAGAAGGGGAAGTCCAAGTCTTTCTTTAATTGTGATGAAATTACAAGGCTTCTAATCTCTCCCGCGTGATACGAGTCATTTCCCTTTTGGATTAAATGCACAGGGCTTATATTACAAACCTCATTTCCCATTATCATTTTATTGAAAGCAGATTACAGCAGTGCATGAATGCAGCTTTAGCATGTGGTTAGCAAGAATTTTTACTTGAAATTTGCAGCAGAGACGGAGATATGAGGGATTATGAAACTCCCCCCCCAAAAAAAGGTGCCATCTCTCATTTGACAAAAACATCCGAGGGTTTAGACACTCACCGTGTTCTCTGTATCGCAGGAATCACAATGGGCGGCCGAGACGATGATGATGATAAACCAAGTGGAGCAAAGAGAAAAACAAGTCAGTTAGCTTATCATAACAGATGCTGCTGGCTGAGAGTGAGAGATTCAACTGGAGGGCACAAGGCCCCTCTTATCACCATGTGTCGGAGCTGTTGAATAGCTTATGTAGTCATGGGCTGGGAATGTACCAGCTCATTACCCAGACAGAATGTGAGCAGACAGGATGTGCTCCTCACCTAAGGGCCTGAGGACTGTGCTCTAAAGAGTCAGAATCACTCGGCACTAAATTAGCATTTCCCTGTTTTACATCTATTCACTCGAGCTAAAATTAAGATTGTACACATCAAGTTCCTCCACATCCACCGGTTAAGTGGCTGATGCCTGTCTGGTCACCGAAGCCCTCACCTCTGTGCTCAAGATCGTGGTGGTTTTTCTCATCCTTGACCGGGAGATGGGCCTGGCTGCCCAGGGCGCCAAGTGCCAGCAGGCCTGAGCCGGAGCCCGTCACAGGGGGGATGCCAGGTGGCTGCACGCCTGAGGGGTGCGGGGGCAGCTGGACAGGAGGCCCGTGAGCAGCATGGGAGAGGTGCTGTGCCTGGAGCTGCTGCTGCTGTAGGTAGATAGGGAGACAGACAGACAGAGACCAAGTGGGTTGGAGGGAAAAGGCAAAGACACCACACACTAAACACAAGCCTGATCAGTTAAACCCCACATATTAGCACATTCACACATCTATTACTGTCAGGATCAGAGAGCAATCCCTCCCGGTGCTATTTCCATACCAGGCCAGGGTGGCATAAGCCCCAGATCTGTGCTGAGGAAAGCAGAAGTTATGACTAACGATCAACTGCTCAACACGTCTAACGCATGAGACACGGGGATCCAGACAGTCAATCACAGCAGAGTTAGTTCACGCTTAACAATAGGAATATTTATCATACTATATTAATGGCAAACAACAAAGCACTGTTTGATCCCTCCATGCAGCTTAATACAGAAAAAAAAATCATTTGACATAGCGTAAAGTAGCACATTTCATACTGCAGCATCACAACACTCCTAAGCCATCAGTGAGTTGGGCAATCCTCTTAAGGGAGAGGGAGAGAGTCCCAAAGCTGATCTAGGAATCTGTCAGCCTGTGGGCTAAACAACTACCTGCTTTTTTAAACACTTCAAAAACACAGCCTGCCTCTATTTACTCCTCTCATATTCACATTACTGAATTAACAGAACACAAATCATTTGCACACCCAAACTTTTAAAAGACCAAGGGAACAGCAAGTACCAGAAGCTGGCTCGCTTCCTCTGTATGTGTGTCTGTATGTGTGTGTTTGTGTGTGTGTGTGTGTGTGTGTGTGTGTGTATATCTGGAAAGGCTGCTCCAGGAGCCTGGACCAGGGGTCCCATGCTGGCACTCAGTCAACCCTCCAATATTCACCATCAATATTTGAAAGGCACAGGGAAATGGATGGGAGTTAAAAGGCACTCAGCATGGAAGTAAGCAGTTTAAAGCAAGGTTAAATAATACTTAGCTGAGACACCAATAAAAACATCAGCAATTTATTACCCGTCTACGAGCCAGCTGAATAATTCAGTGGCTGTTATGGCATGCACCTCCTCTCTTTTACAAGACTGACTTCAATCAGTGACCATTTATGGTTATTTCCAGAATATCAGGTACTTTGTAATGGCTGGGGAGGTGGCACAGCACACAGTACTTTGTGGCACATATGTCTAACACATGGAGAACGGTTAGAAATACATTAACTCAGTAGGAACTGCCTCTAAAGTCACACTGACAGCATACAATATAGATATTCAGCAAGTACCATACTATCACAATATATCCATAATGTCCTATCTGGAGGGGCATTTTAATTGCATCTTGCCTTCTACATGATCTGCCCAGCAGGTGAAGCGGACCAGATTGGAGAATGATGCGGTAGTGTATCACTGGGGATTTGAACTTGCAACTTTGCCCCCTACTCCATAGGGTAGTTGTCAATCCAATTATAAAATATGCTTAAAAGCGGAGCAGAAAGACAGGGACGGACCAAGAGAAAGACAGAGAGCAAGACAGACAGAGGGAGAGCAAAAGAGAGGGAGAGAGAGAGTTATAATATTATGTCCATGAGGGAAATTAAGGAGCTAGTTCATTGGCAGGGGAGAGCCATCCTTGCTCATTGTGTTTAATGAGGCACTGATGGGTAATATGCATGGCTGATCAGCCAGAGCCCTCATTAGAGGGCCATAAATGAAGACAATAATAAATATAGAAGGGAGGCTGGCCTATTCCCTCTAATTTAATATTCCAAGATAAAGACCTACTATTTTGCCTCTTTTTTCCCTCAGAGTGAGTATGGCTACAGATAAAAACCTAAGCAAAATTGAGCAAATCTACCACAGTCTCTAGTGAACTAACTAAACTAACTATAGTGTAACACAAAGCACTCAGGCAGGACTAACATCATGCAACATGCACAAGCCCTTCAAGCCCTTTCTCTGTGTGCACACACCAAATTCATTAAGTCCAGCACAGCACATACAGATATCTCTGGATGCCACTGACCATGAAAGCTGGGTAGGCAGCTTGCTGCTGCTGGGGAGGACAGAGACTGGTCAAGACTACTGCTGCTCTAGATGACACTGCCCCCCACATGCTACTTGACAATATAGTGTAATCAATGGCATTATAAAAAGAATAAAACAAATTTCTCTCACTGCTTAACATCTGATTGTTATCAACAGCCTGCATATGAAAGTTTTATCCTGGTGTACAGTACACTCACCAGGGCAAAAGCAGGCTTAGCTGAACTACTTCTTGGCTGACTTCGATATTATGTGTGTGTTTCCTAATCAAACCGGTACCACCACCAGTCAGCAGTATCATCTCAATACTAGCAGCTGCCCTAGTTGCATCCTATTAATGGCCCTCAGCCCCATCAATAAGGCATGCAGCTGGCTCCTAGATGCTGCCTGTCTGCCTGCTTGCCTGGCACGCTCTTTCACCCCACCTTGCCTTACAATATGCATGAGGACTTTGGCATGCCTACAGAGCTTCTCCTCAATGAATAACTAATGGTAAGGTATTCGTAAAACACAGCTACCTTTCCACCTTCACTGACATGTGCAACCAGGATGACTTGGGTTATGAGAGGAGGCATGACTGTTTCATAAAACAGGCAAAGTGCCAGATTAGGCCAAACATGCAAATTATGAATGAGCTACTCCGACACAAAAGGATTTTTCTCCCTACTCCCTCTTAAAGGTAGACAAAAACAAATAGACAGCAAAAGAGAACTGATCCCAGCTGTATCAATCCCACAAGTATAGCAACATTCCAGTATTATGCTTCCAAATATCAACATCATATCCTCAGGAGCCACAACTCCAGTTGCCTTTCTTGAAATCAGCTGCAGGTCTATTCTGTTTTGGCTAAAGTATAATAGCATATCTGCTTCTGTCCAGCAGATAAGAAACACACATAGCTCTCCATCACCTCAAGAATTCCAGGGAGCAATTATCCTGGAATGAAAGGTCACCAGGGGAGCATTAATTGAATTCCAATATGTGACTCCAGTCATCAAGTCAGCCATTCAGGCCAGCCTCTTGTGCATGCTAAAGACCCTGCAAACATTCAACTCCAGTAATAAGACCACTGGTAGCATGAGGTTTGTACTGGGCTGAAACTAATCAGTTCTCTAGTAGGAGGACAGGGGGGATGCAACTGATCAATGAGGAGCAGATGGCATGTTGAAGCTGTGATGAAGACCATACATTACTGCCCTATGCTGTGCTGTGCAAAGCAGACTGCAGACCTGAGCCGTGATGACTGTCTGCTGTGTGCACTGCCTCAGCTAGCTAGCAGCACTGGCTGTGCTTCTGCTCACCCTCTGCCTTTTAATTCCCACAGCTATCCAGGTCAGCAGTGAGGGATGAGGCTCCTCGTTAAAACCTTAGCCAATTAAAGCAATACAGGCTGCGAAGGGGATCTCAAGAGCTCCCAGGCTCGCATTTATAAACACACAACAAGGCAGTGAAGATACCACTGAGACCAAAGCTGGAACAACAGATCAGTTCTGGAGCACTGTACTCAGTGTGTATACAGTCAGCACTCATTGCTCAAAAATAAAGCATTAGACTGGAACAAAACGGTATTAAGAAAATTGATAAAATAATCAATGGGAGGGGCAAATCTGCACTTTGATTTTAGTTGGGGTTGTATCATATTACAGTCACTAAACAGTTCATCCAACTTGGTGTACAAACAAGAGGACGCTAGAACATGGAACAGGACCCATTTTAGATAGTGATCATCTTATGTGCAGGTTTGCCCCTAGCCAAGGTCAAATAAAGGAATAAAAGGGGGTATACACACGGTGAGAGGCAGATTGGGAAGTCCACGTACCCCGATGATGGCATTCAGCTCAGTCATAGTCACCTGCTTAGCCCGCTCGACTGCCTGAGCAACCTGCTGTTGGTGCTGTGGGGAGACATTTAGAAAAAAAAAAAATTACTTAATGGGACATGCCAGCATCTATCAACCCCCAACAGCTAACATTTAACTGTACTTAATATTCACAACATTACTGCAGTTTTAAAAAATAGCTGCAAATGCCACAGAAAATCATTAAACATTGCCTAAACTTTTACATTTTAAAAGAGCATCTTTAGAATACAGGCCTCTTTTACTACATAAGCATGATGACAACAACTGACTGTTCTTTGGTACTAAAATGTGACACTGTACAGTGGATACATTCAAAACTCACCTCTTGTGACAGGAAAGGCATAATTTGAGCTAAAATTGCGTTGAGCCGTTTGGCAATCTCCGTCTGGAAAACAAAAGGGGAGTAAAATGAGATGGTAAAGTATGAAACAGACAGTGACTTCATATAACCCCCCTTTAATGTTTACACCGATTAAGTCAATTACTGCGGCAATCAGAACTGCTTGACTCAACATCCTCTAAACAGCGTGATATTGACATTTGAAATATTTAAAACATTAGGAGAGCCCAGGGGGATGGAGCACAGCTGTGCTGAGAGTGCACTCCACACTAAACGGATATGAGTAGACAGAGTGCTGCTGTGTTGAGAGGATCCTCTCTCACTCTGCCCTCCTTCCCCTCATCTGCGACTCAACTGTCCTGCAGTTAACCTCAGTTAAACCACACAGACACACCCGGGAAGCAAGCCCCGCTAACCAGACTTCCCTGTTTATTTACATGAGGCACTCTACTCTAATTACCGTATAGGGTATTGCTGAAAAATGAACAGAGTGTTCAGCTCATAATGACCCCTAAGGCAACACACCTCAAATCTATGATCAATACCATTAGAGGACAACTATCAGCCTCTAAATGTTAGAGTGTGGCCTTCTAAGGCCTGGTCTTTCCAAGACTTAAGTATGGGCAATTTCTCATTGCAGTCATGCGCACCCCCAACACCCCGCTAGCCTCCCATCCATCCACACAGCCCTACCTCCATTCTTCTGCCTGTCTACCCACTGCCATGGCAACGGCTGCAGCCCTATCTTGCTGGGATCATTATGCAAATGGCACCTCTGCTTGACCGTAACAGGCTTTAAAATCATATTACGTGCTTGGAGGCAGGTCATTAAATTGAATTTTCAGCCTGTCGATCAGACGAACATAGCAAATGAATGGTGGTTAAAAAGAGCAGTGGGAGGAGATGTGCAGGACCCCCCTCCCCAACTCTCCCTCGACTGTAAAAACATTGCACAGCCAGCTTGTCCTGCCTTCCTCATCCAGGGATGGAAGATGAGACAACAGCAGCCTCTCAGGTTCAAGCTCTGCATTGGGAGCAGAAAAATAACAGCGCCAAAGCTACATCATCTATGGAATTTATGAGCTGCAGTTCAACCCAGGGCCACTGCGGAACACAAACACATCACAGGGATTTTCTCTGATTTTTCATTTGGAGCAGCACACACAATGTACTTTGCAGACAGCCAGCTTATTTATTACACATGGCAGAAATGCCAGGCAGTTTTGGCAGCCAGACGTATTACCTCTGAACAGAGCCAGGGAGATTGGAGAATAATGTTGAACAGAACAAGCCCTGCTGACCCAAACGGCAACAGTGATAGCCACTTTGCCGAGCAGGCCAGTGGGACAAACAACTAGCTGAAGTTTAAATATCAAATGAAACAAACCAAGCCCTGGACCGCAATGATCAGAAACGCATATATGGTAGCATGCGATACAGAAGATACAGTAGTCATCCGAATAAAACTGTTTTTTCCTTTCTGCAGTCAAGAAATATTCAGAGTTCCAGTTTCCAGTGAAATAAAAAGCATGACCTACAACCAATGCAGCGATGAGGAGGTTGGATAAAGGTTTTACAGGCATTAGTATTAATGTTATGTGGTAAGTGCTCCAGCAAGAGCTCAAGAAGGCCCTCAGAAATGGTTGAAAAGCTACAGAGCTTGTATAATCTATGTTTGTTGAGATAAGCCATGTCAATAGAAGTCGAACATTTGACAGGATTTGTGAAAAGGTCTCAAGCGCATAGTCTATTCCTCTGTAGCTTAGTGTCATGGTGACAGCTGGCTAAGAGAGGTCAGGAGGTTGGCTGATCCAATGTGCCCTAAACAACTGGCTGCCTCCACACACTCACAACACAACATGCAAATGCATGGAAACAGGCATCATCTCAGCTGGCCACTGCTGTCAAAATAGATACAGTGCAGGGCCGGGAGGATTTTTCATTCTGCTGGCAGATAAAAATGGGGCTGTTGTCGCTTTAAGCAGATGACAGCCTGGCCCTTGAGAGGCCAGCTTTGTGCTGCTGCTACACAATTACAGGTACTCGGACCTGTGTAGCACCACTTTAAGAGCACTCTCAGGCTGGCCTGTCAACGGCGTGCACAAAGCTATTTGTCTGTTGCTATCAGCGATGGGAAAATGGAGTCAGACACTGATGAGCATTAAATACACACGAAAAACAACCGGTGGCTCTGGTCACATGGTCCATCTGTAAACAATACTTGACTAGTCAGATTTAAAGGGCCTCCAATTTGTCCAAGATGGCAGCGTTCTATCTGCAGTTTTCACCAGTAACAGGAAAATGAGGGCTGTACTTCACCACAGTATCATCTAAACCAGAAGCTGATGAATGTTTCCACTAAACTGAGATGCTGCACGATGCTTCACAATCTTTGTTAGCGTGCAGCAAGTCCACACCAAATTGTTAACTGACATCTGAATTTACCTACATCGATCTGAACTGATTAAGGCCAAGAGTCTGACTAAATGGCCGCATGCATCATTACTATAATTTAACCTCATCAGCAGCAGTCAGGCAAGTCTCCGAAGCAAAGGCTGCAACCTTGACACAAACAAAAAAAAAATGTCTAACAAAAAACATGAAAGGATAAACTTCTTTGACTAATAATTCCAAGTCCTGAAATATGATTACGGTTCTGTCTAGATGTGTGCACTTGACACCCTCCACTTTGAAATAATCACACTGCAGCACTCTGCAAGCAAGCCCAGATGACTGATAGGGGATATGGGAGCAATGAAGACTGGGAGGACCAACATTTCCCCCTCCACTTTTCACGGCACACCTGTTTTGTATGAAGACTGCAGACTTAGTCCACTGGCTGACTAAGTTTGTTTTGGCCCTGAGTGCAGCAGATAGTTAGCTCCTTAGCAAATGATTCCTTGGCCACGGGTTCAAAGTCTGTTAAAACAACAGGTAACGGCCAAAACTGGTTGAGCTTCAGCAACACCTGAGCGGCTCGCAGAAACAAGCGCTAGAGGACTGTAATTGCTGGCTGACATCATGCGGCAGAAATTAGCTGTATGTTCCTACATACTGTTATGCCTGATAGAGAGGATCAGACTACACCGCCACATCAGTCCATCGGAGCAGGGCTGGTGTGCATTCTGAAATCCGCATTATGTCTCCACACAGTAATGAAAAACGCACAGTTAGAGGAATGGATTTCCTCACTACAAAATAAATCTCCTGGCAGGAAAATAATATGCCTATGTGCATCCAATAATCCGTTCCTACCCTGCCTGTTAACCACTCCCCATATTCTTCTCCTCCTCCCCCCGCCTCAGCCTTAAGCTGGGGGAGTGTGGGGGAGCTGCACGGATGAGGCCCACACTGTTTGCTCACAAATACGCCGTTCAGCAGGTTAGGGCCCCGCTGATGAATTATTCAAGCGCTTCCATCAGCTCTGTTGAGGTTCCTGATAAAAGTCAGGCGCTAAAATGGATCAGTCGATTAACCTGTTTACACAGAGCCAGCCTGTTGCCCCTCCCCCAACTCTATTCTCCAACTCGCCTCCATCCTCCTGCTCCCATCCCCCTCCTCTCTCCTCTGGTTGGCGATAAGTGCCTGACAGAAGCTATCAGAGCAGCCCGCGCCCTGACAGACATGTGGCAGTGTGACACACAGCCGAGACACTGATGGATCACCCTACCACTCCAATCCGCCTTGCGCCCAATGCTGTCATTAACCAAGCTGGGCTGCGGCTGGACAAGGGACAGCCGCGTAGATTTTAAAAGCAGCAAGCATGGGAATCTGAGGAATACCCATTCATACATTCTTTATCTCTTCAAGCATCCATGCAATTGATCCTTGAAACTGTATCAATGGAGAGAGGATATTTTAATGGTAATAAAAGCACAAATAGCGGAGGGAGGGACTTTTAACCCCTCCTGTAATTAATGCTTGCCCTAAAAAAAAGAAAAGAAAAAAAAAAAACAACCACTGATCAATCAGCAATCAGCACCTTTTAATCATTAAGCCAAAGGCCAGGCTTGCCAAAGTCTGCCTTTAATCTTATCACCACACCAAAAAAATCTCAGCTTTACACCACTTAACGAATTCCAAAGAGAAGGTGACAGCAGTTGTGTACTGTAGGCGCTGGTGTGCGTGCGCCTGTGTAGTGCCTAGTTAGTGTGCGGTAACCCCTTCTGTTTACAGCTTATTACCAATGTTAAATTCAGTTCTCAGCTTTTGAGCGGCTCCTCCTGGGTCTGACATCCCCTGACACGGTGGAAAAGCACTGAGATGAATCAATCAGGAACACGATAGTACCTACCTGTTTGTGCATCTCGATGTTCAGCCCATAGGACATCTCATAATACTGAAACGACAGACAAGGATTTCAATGTTAATTATGTTTTACTTTAAAATCAATCAGATGCTCATACAGTTCAGCGGGGCTCATACTTAGGAACAGCTATGCATTTGTAATCATTTCAGTTCAGCTCACATACTAATGACAGTTACACATCAATACTTGACTTCTGATATCTGATCACCACACTAATCATGTCATTGTCACAGTTTTTTGAGAAATTTGATTCAAGTATAAATGCAATCCAGCTTCAGCAGGTAAACACGATAGGCTGCGACAAAAGGAGTAGCTGACAGTGAATAGCCACCCTGAGTCGATATCTTGTTGTCTGTAGTGTGGGCACCGGGAAGAAAGGGTTAGATTTATTGATCAACATCTTAAACCCTCAGATCTCCGGGATGTCTGTTTACTTAGCTTAACGCCATTGCTCAACACTCTTGATATTTCAAGCCAGGTCAGTCTGTCTGGCTGAAATGTAATCCATGAAGCCCACAAGTGGCAGCCAGAGCAGAAATGGCTTTCCAGTCAGCGTCTATTTGATGAGGCCAATGCATTATTCAGTCCATTAGCTTCTTCGAAAATTACTCTCAAACAAGAGAGCCATTCTGTCTGAGATCAGAGCCCCACAGCCATGGCGTAACCTGACACCTTGTGCTGGCTGTGGGATACTTCCCTACATGTTTACCTAACCTCCTCCCTGTCAGGCTGACATGTTTTTTTCCTCTGAAAAGAATGTTTAACTTAAGCCTCAATGTATTGGTTTAAGTCATCCCCTGTGTGTTTACCTAGGATAACAGAATACACTGCCACAGAGGAACCTTTTGATTGCATCATGTCTGAGCAAAATTCCTGTGTCATAGGCACACCTATGTTTTGCTAAAAAGGTTGCTAAATTACAGGCTAACAATTTAGGCTCACACTGAGGCAAAGGCCGATTTAGTACAAACTAGATGGCAGCACGTTCCACAGCCTCCATTTTGTTTGCAGTGGTGCATTTTCCCACACATTGCTCTGGCCCTCCTCCATCAGCTCACACCTAATTTATAGCCATGCATATGTCTGAGCGCGGTGTCTCCTAGGAGAATAATCAGATCAGCGCACACAGAGGGCAACACTGCAGTCATTGACCCTTGGAGATCGGGGGCGCACTATAATGGAGCCTCAGCCCACTGCTGCCTGCCTGTCAGAGAGGGTTCCTCTGCAACAACCAACTACACCAAACCCCTGGGGGCTTTCACAGGCCTGTACCTGACACTCACCCACCCTAACCACCGCACAGGTAAACACAATAGCCTGTGTCACTCCACCCCAACTAGGTCTTCGACAAGCCTCACAATTTGGAAGCATAATTGCTCCCTATTGTAACATAATCTTACCATGACATAGTGGCGCTGCATCTCTGTCTTCTCATTGGCCAGTTTGTCATACTCCACCTTAAGACTAAAATAGAAGACAAGGTGTCAATTTTCAGGCGTCTCTATCCCTTCAATAAATCACTCACTCATAACCACTTGAGTACAGTGTGCTGGGGATAAAAACTGGAGTCTCTGTTTTTTTTTTTTCCCCCCACAGAAGTCAACAACCAAATATTAGCCTTAACCTATACTAAGAGGATTCAAAAGAACATAAATGTTGACATAAATATACCCCGGAGACACAGTTTGTAATCATTACCTGTGATACTGGGCTTGCAGGAACTGAAATTCATCTTTAATCCTGTCACAAGACTCTGCTACAGTGAATTTGAAGCCAGGCTGTCCAGGCTGATGTGGAGCCTGAAAAGAGCATTGTAAAACCAGATCAGTCCATGGACAGCACGTTTTTTTTTTTTTTTTTTTTTTTCAACTTCCTGCATTGTGTGCCATGCTGTTAAGAGGAGCTCAATAGTTCACACAGAAGACTACTTTTGAGGTGACATCTCCACTGCAGCTGCTCTACTTTACAGTAACAGGAACAACAATGCTCATTCTACAACATGAATAGGCTGTCACACAGAAAATGAAACCTAATTTAAAAATAAACAAATAAATAAAAAAAATTAAAAAAAACACCACCTATTCTTAGTGGTGGTGGTATGGGTTTGAGAATGTTAAACACCTCCAGACAGTTGCACCCTTGTTCCACTAAACGCATTATATTTTGTTGTACACTAAATTAATGGTAATATGACAAAATTGGAAAATATGATTACAAAAGTTAGATTAACTCTTTAAAGAGCAGGTTCTTAGGGACTGGACACAGTGAAGTCGCCACCTCAGTGTTGTCAGAAAAATACGTGAGCTATTGTAACTATAGAGGAAGCGCGTCTTACCGGATGTCGGCCTTGTGGATACATCTTGAAATGTATCCTGTGTTTATCTAGCCAATAAACAGGTCCTTTGGCGAAATGGTTGAAATTTGTTCACGGGGACTCCAGTCTCTCAACAAGCAGACGAGATCACCGGTCCGGGTGGGGGGTGGCGGTGGGGGTCTCGTCAAAATCCTCTCATGAAAAATGACGCGGTTTTATCTACAACAAAAACAATAGAGCTGTGGCACACGTTGGTGGTGAAGTGATCGCTGTCATGCAGTTAACTAGCAACACATTTCACAGTCAGTTCAGAAAGCAGCACTAGTCAGTTGCTTCGGTCTTTTGATGATCTTATTCGACCAGTGGTCAGCGATTCATATTATACACAGTCGATTCAAAACAAAATCCTCCAAACTGGTGTAAACAGAAAATACACACAAAAATATATATTTTGCAGTTGATTAAAATCTTTGCCCCAGATTCGCCCGTTTTTCTGCTAATTTTCTCTAATGTTCGGCACATGACAAAAAGAAAAGAGAAGAAATCCTCTTGAAGCCAGCCCTTACGGCAGCGGGTCCCTGGCTTTCACCTACTGTTTGACTCGCGGTCCGTAGAAAGAGATGGAGACGGTACGCTGTTGAGCGTCCGCATAAACTGAGAAAGAAATCAATACCGCTGATAAATACGTACCCGTGCGTGTGTCCTGGCCGTCGGGACGACTTTTCCGAAGAAAAACAGAGTATAATTCATGCGTTTAATCCCCGCTAATGCAACGTTACGGATGGTGAACGCAGACCTCGACAAGCATCCTCTCTCCGGAGCGCACCCAGCTAGCCTCGGCTTGATGACTACACAGCTCACTCGGCAGTTGGGAGAAATTTGGTGCGGTCGGACTCGATTAAACTACTTTATTCTCCGCCACGGACCTCCGAGGAATGTGCGCCTTTTGTGGCCGGGTAATCCCCCAAAAATATGTTTCCAAAATCTTCCTTCCGATTCGAAGAGGTTCGAGATTCTTTAAAAGCGTAACATGGTACTCTCCACAATCTCACATTTCCCCCGTTGTCCAGCTTACCCCCGTTGCCACACACAGGCAGTAGGGCTGAACTGCCGTGAAAGCGCCTATCTGTCCAATCGGATTACTCCGAAGGAGTACGGCTACATCTGCCTATCGGAGAAGGATGGCCCCACGTGGGGTTCAGTGATACATGACATCATCCCATGGATTTACAAGGCATCATCCGTCCCATGTACAACAACAGCACTGATGTGCCGACGATGATTTTCAAATCAGAGAGAGCCAACAAAAAATTTTGCATTCGCACTTCATTAGGGGCATTTGCTTGTGCACAGTGAATATGTGTGAGACTAATGCGATGGCATGGGAGTGTGCAACAAGCATTTTTGAATATTATCCCCATACAAGGAGACGGCAGAGCAGGTAACTTGTATGTGCTACATTGCCATGAAATATCAAATAATATTCCTGTTAAATACCCCAAGGAACGCCCAGAAATATCAGAAATATTCGTGTACACCCTCCTCCCCCCCATACACACACACACATACAGGCACACGCACGCACGTACGCACGCGCGCACACACACCGTGAAGGGCACAATAATGTCCAATCGATCGACGATATCCACCACATTCCGGGGCCTACGCGACATAAATTGTTTGCTTAAGTTTCTCGTGAGTCTTACAAAACACATCCATGTGACTACCTATCAACATCGGGGTGATAGCTGAACTGCGGGGAGTGAGATGATTGCTTTTGTCTGATATGAACATCAGCCATGTCTGAGCACGAGAGCGGGGAGCGAGCACAGCCTATCGCTTGTTTTGAAGGTTCACTCTGCCCCACGTGGGACTTCTCTGTGACTTTAAGGCTTCTCCACCAATAGCTGTGCGGTACACTTACCCGCTGTTCTCCTATTGGTCAGGTTATGTCAAGCCTGTCATTCAGGGAGCTCTGTTGTCAATCAATACCACGCGGGGTCAAGCGCTGACAAATGCCTGTGCTCCTCGGTCCTCTGCCTGTGAATAGTGCCTGGAATGGCTGCTTAATTAGCTTCGAATGGCTTTTCTCTCCAGTTCAAACAATCTGTTACCACCACGTGGTAATGAGAGCCTACATTAAACAAAGGAAGAAAGGAAGCATGCAAACAGTTGTAACATTACAACCTGTAGTTTTCCTTTACATATGGACCTATATAACACAGACAAAAGAATCTTGTTTGCCTTTATTAAAAAGGCAATCGACCCCATTCTAACATAAAACATGGATGAGAACAGAAATGATTGTTATGTTGCGCGGTTGTATTGCTATTGCATTCACAGACCAAAAGAAAATATCTGCATCTGTTTGAAATGATTTGTTTTTTTTTTAAATAATGGATATGAAACAAGTTATTTAAATTAACTGCATGTTATCATTTCATGCCTGTTAGGACAAGTGTGTGAAGAAAATAAAAAATGACCATATGCATAAAAGTGGTAGCTTCATGAACTGATACTGTGGAGCTCCCAGCCCATTGCAATATGTAATGTAATTCCAAAACATACAGACTAGCAAGATGAATGCTGACATGTGGAGCCTTACCGTTGTACAACATGTAATGACATCAAAATAGAGGGTTGTTGCACTTGGTCCAATGATTTTCTCCATGGCTCTAGGTGACTTCTCAAAGTGCAAAAACAACCCACTATGTTGTAATCTGATTATGTTTTATAAAGTATCTTTTTGGAACGTTGAGGTCATTTTGCCAGGTTAAGGTGTGAGATTGCCCAGCAGTCTTCTTACTTGTCATTCTTGTCAGCCACCTTGAGGATGTTGGATAACTGTGTTATTTCCAAAAGCATAGAGGCAGTCTGTGAGAAACTCAAGCACACACAAGAGCTGGCGGGCTAATCTCACCCAGGCACCCCCTCATGCTTTTCAATAGAGAGTGCTTGGATTAAAGGCAACAAAAGGCTGGGCCCAACCCCAGGGAGAGGGGGCCTCCGCCCACTGAGACCCCCACACTGTTTATTTACACGGAAACCCCAGCCTCAGTGAAACTCCCACCCTCAGGCATTACACACTGGCCTATTTGCAGAGGTGGCTCTAATTCTTTACAGAACAGGGATTGTCCTTCTCACTCCTGCCACTTTGAACTGAGTAGCAACTCACTTTTCACATAGCTTTGATACAACGAGTGAACAAATATTTTGCTTCTTTTCGAGAACAATGACTTTGGGGTCATATTACCCTGTTAGTTATGCTAACCAAAGGCAGCGAAAGCTATCACACTTTGCATGTATTTCAGTAGAATAAATAGCGTTAGGCCTTCTGTGATGCATGCTGTTTGAAAACATGGTTTTGCAGCAGAAAACAAGGCAAAGATCAATGATACAGTGCAACTATTTATCATGGACCTATATTGGATGTATTTGCAGATTACACAGTATTGGCTCATTAATGTGACTTGCAGTTAATAAATGACTTGGCTATTTTTCTCTCACATTCAGGCTTAGTTTCCTGTTCATGAAGCAGAAAATGAGGGCCCCATTTCTGCAGAGCCCAGGTTTGTACTGCAGTGGCTCACACTTCAGGGTATTGGTAAGGTTTTTATGTAGGGACGCACAC
>OMLB01000891.1:0-14770 GCA_900302555.1 Myripristis jacobus
GGCATTCTGTTGTCAAGAATAATCTTAAATAGTGGCCCAGCACCTTGAGTGAGCGCCAGTGGCTCTTCCAGCTAATGAGTATAAAGTGCTATAGCAGAGACCCCCCTCATTTGAACTTTTGTCCCAAAAGAAGTTCATAGTAAAAAGTAAAACTTCTTGCTCTTTTCCTCCTAATGCCTCTGGCAGCATCCCTCCTTCTCCTGCTTCTCACGTCAAGTATGGAGAGGATTAGGGAAAGGGGACTCACTGGATTAGCCGAGGATTTGGATAAATTAGGAATTCTCTCCTCCACACTTTCACACTCTGAGCCCTTCTCTTTCACTTCCCCTTTACATGGATAATAAGTAAGTCTGGCTAATGAGAACTCCTTGGCATGACCTGCACCTGGCCCAGGCTCAAATGAAATTATACAAAAAGATGTATCTTCGTCTCTCCCTCTGTCCCACAGTGGTGTCAAGGTTAGGGGGGTTAGATGTTCTCATGGGTGAGGACCTCACAGACTTAGTTACAGGGTTCATTCCAGTGAGGAAACCAACTGGCGGCCTGAGATTCCTCACCGACAGGCTCGCAGACAGTTCAGGGAAACACATTTTCCCTCCCTTGGGCAATGAATGCTGCATGCAATCACTCTTGCTAAAAAGAGGCAGAAATGAAGGAGAGGAGACTGATAGCAGTTTTAACAAGCCCTGGGCTCAGCCGGGCCTTCGAGGCCAGACAATTCTGTTTAGGTGCAATGTCTTTTTTTTTTCTTTTTCTGGTCAGGCACAATTAGATTTGGTGATCATGTATAGGAAGTAAATGCGGGCTGTAACTTGTTGCCATAAAATGACAACTGGAGAAACATTAGTAAATGCTTGGATAATAGCAAATAAGACCTTTGTGGAAAAGGGCTACGGTCCAAAAGAGGACGGGACTAAAAAATAATTTAGAATAGAGAATTCATTATCCAAGTCTGAGGAAACAGTGACAATTTTCTGGGTCGTGATAAAAGAAAAAATAGTCCCTTAATAGAGTAGCAAGTGCACCATATTAGGAAAATTGCTTTTGATTATCAGCCTGCAGAGTGGAGTGGACCAGCCCTCAGTACTTTCAACAATTACAGCTCCCTTCTGCCTTTCTCCTTAGCTCCATTCCATTTCATAGCACTTTTCTTGTTTCAGTGAGAGGTCTACCGTCAGATCAATACTGTCAGTACAATATGACTCTGCCCCGTCTTCTTGTTGCTTGTAATGGTAGTGATATAGTAATTGAAGCTTATTCTGCTGAAGCACTCATTTTAAGTCAGTGTAAACATGACTGTCATCTAAATGCCTGAGATGTAAAATGTAAACCTGTCACGCTGAGTAATGAATGCTTCCAAGTAAAGTCTTATGTTCAAACAGCAGGTTACAAAGCCATGCACTTACAGCACTAAAGCCCTCAACATCAATACTCCACCTCTGCTTCTGCTGGTGTTCTCTGGTGCTCCTGCGCGCCATGTTGCCGCGAGCAGTTTCAGCAGCACACGGTTGTTTTTCTCCGAACTAAACGTCTATAACTAGAGCTCATCAGTTCCGTCCCGGGCTCTGCTCATTGAGACGGATGCTAATGTCCCGTGAAGGCAAATGCCGCTGCATCATCAGTAAACACACTGCTCCTGTCAGCCAGACAGCCTCTCCAGTCCATTGTGAATCACTGAAGTCTCCCAACAAGGGAAAGTTATAGATTACCTAAGGCTACAAGACTGAGCAAATGGGAATCACAAAATGAGATAAATTGTGAACAAATGGCAGGTTGAGATGTATTACTGGCTCCGAGGCAAAATATTGCGGCACAGGTCTTACCTGTTTCACACTTAACTTAACTAGAGACTGTGATATACTGAGTGTGATATCACTCACTAAACTTAACTGAACTTCTTTAAAGGATCTTTTCTTCAATCATGACAATGTCCTTATGGAGACGTACAGTTTTGCTGTAATATTTCTATGAAAAAGTAACCATAGGATTACTACAGTTTCTTTTGGTGAGGGACATTTACAGAACCATTAAAAGTGCATGACCAAGCAGTCTCCATCACTCCCTCTAAATCTGGACCTCTTCCCCTCCTCTTCTGGAAGACTGGTGACTATAGACTCCCAGGTCTTATGTGTAATAGCCTTGTCAATGAGAATTATTGTCACTGGCCCAAAGGAGGGAAAGCGAAGAGCACGTCTGAGGCATTTAAGAGCCTCTGTCTTGTAACTTTATCTTGACTGTTAACTTTTATTCCGACAGTTGCAGACAGGAATAGAAAGAAGGCCAACACACAAGTATATGTCGAACCTACTCATCTGTCTTTCAAAGTTCATCCACCCTTTGAAAACTGCATTAATATGTAAATGGATTAGCATCTGTGGTCAATACAAATAGATTAGGTGAATGTATATAATGCGGGTCAAATCATTATCTTTTGCTTTACTTTTCTACTCCTAATGCAGCTATCACCACTGAATACAGGCTTATATAATGCACAGGCTACAATAGACAAAACATCTGCAATGAATGGCATGAATTGGAAATTGATGTGTACCAAAAGAAGCACATTTTAATGGTGGCGAAAATGCACGATAGAGCCTAGTTTAGAATGATAACTGGATGTTAGGTGATAATAAATTCAAAGCTCACCATTGCCAAAGGGAAAGGAAAGTGCACACATGCTGGCAGAATGAAATATTAAATTCTTTCTTAGGGGGGATTTGGCAGATGACGACAGCATGCACATTAAAAACAGCTTTGTATGCATTTGTGTGAATGTTTGTGAAAGCACGTGCTTGATTTCTCTTCCCATGTGTCTCTAGTAGCTGGCTATATAAGGTCGGGTATTTTTTTTTTTCTTCCTTGTTCTATAATGTTCAGCCAGCATCAGGATATGGGTTTTCCAGCACATATGGAGTTTTGTAGTCACAAGCATGTAGCACATGTGGAGCCTATACTGAAACAAATGAATGTAAGTCTCAGTTGCATGAGGATATTCATTCTGCATGCCTGACACTGGGGAGGAGCAGGTGCAAGCCACAAATCACTGAATATGTACCATAACTCACATTTTGTGCATGTGTGTGAGTGTGTGTGAGAGTGAGAGTGTGAGAGAGAGGGAATGCTTATAAAAAAACATGAATATGTGCAGGCAGAGCATATACGGACAGACCAAAAAAGCGCAGGCATACCCTAACATGCACTGTTGAAAATCAAATAGCACTGTTTGTATGTGACCGGACTTGTAGTGACTTGTAAGTCCAAGTAAATGTTACACCATGAAAAAGAGATCCTACTAAATGTATTTGCTATTCAACTGCAAATAGGGAAACACCCAAACTGTCCTTACTGAGCCTGTGATGTGCAGCACTAGGACAAAGTCTTTTCTGGTGTCATTTATCGGTGGTGCTAAATATTGTACTCTACAATGTTGTATTGTTTTATATTCAGCAGTCCTCTGTCAGAAATTCTATGAAAGCAAACTAATATTGAAGTGGACCAGAGGATGGCTGAGAGCCGAAATGCAATACTTCCCCTGGGCCGCGTACTTTGCAGTTTTAAAGAGACCTCTTATCATAAATTGGAGGACACACAGCTTTATCTCTCATTCAGGTCCAATGATTTTAGTAAGACTGCCTAAGCGCTACTGAAGACTTTTCTCCAATTGAAATGTGACAGGAAAAAAATCTTTTCATATTTCCAGGCAGCAAGCAGCTTCCAACAGTGTATCGCTCTGCTGGTTTCATTTGTTAAGCCCATCTCTAAAAATCTTGGTATTATCTCTGACCCCTGTTTGAACTTACGAGCACCATGTCAAAATACTAGCACAGTCATGCCTCATCCAAATGAGAAACACTGCCAAGGTCAAACTGGCGCCGCAATCCCAAGATTTTGAAAATGTACCCATGCTTTTATTAGCCCAAACCTTGACCACTGCAAAGCCCAGTTCACTTCATGCCAATCTGCGCAATCCCATCTCCAACTAGCTTTGAATTTGATGCTAACTAGACAAATATTCCACATCACCGTGATACTGGCCCCTTTTCACAGGTTACCTGATTTAAGAGCTGATTTTAGCATCACTCTGTTAACTTACAAGATATTGCACAGTCAAGCTCTCATTCACTGAGCAGCTACAGCCACGTGGTACAACTCTTCTGCACAATCTGTTTTATCTGTTTTCATTCACTGTTGTGATGCACTTTGCAATCTAGTTTTTCTATGTTTCCATTTCTTTAAAGCATTGTGGAATTCATTGTTTTGAAAGGTGCTACATAAGTAAAGGTTTACTGTATTTCTTGCTATCGTTATTAAGTAAATAAGCCCCTTTTGAGGCCACCCCACAGGATAGAAACCATTCCTAATATAGTTTAGAGTGAGAGCCAGATACTACACTGTAAGTATCCAGGTATACACAAGCTCCGATAATGAGGCTGGCAGCAGTATACAGAAAGGAGCTGGCAGTGGCAGCCACACTCAGGGATCCTTGCCAAAGAAGTTGACTACAGCTTGAGGCCAACATATTTTTCCTTTATAAGGAGAACTGGCTCTCCTTTTCCCCTCTGCCTCAATCACATGAATCTGTTGGACGTGGTCAGTAAAACAAAGTGAAGTATGGCAACACTGAACTGAAGCAGAAGTACCAGCCTAACATTATAGAGTGCCCCTGCATCCCTGTTGGAGAAATCATCCCAGTCTCTGTGGCTTTTTTTTTTAAAAACCCAATGTCATTCTGCCTTTCAGCTAGAAAAAAAGTGCTAAACAGCATTTGGAGATAGAGTTATAAAGGAAACTGATTGAGCTATCCCCCAGGCAAGAGGTACATTTTGAAGACATACATTATGAATGCTGCTCTCGGTTTCTGTGTCACCGATACTTTGCTGAAGTAATCGCTTTGTGAGAAGGAGCAGGAGCAGCAAAGTGGGCATGTATTAAGAGAGACTGTTAAACAAACTTCACTCCGCGTGGCATATACTGTACTGTAGACAAAAAGAGAACCCCCCCCAAGGCAATGTGTCTATGTTTACACAGACACCATGTTTAAAAAAATGCTTGACTTCGAGTTAGTTTGTCAATAGTGCTTATCAAATACTTCCATCCAATAGCTAAAAAGCTACTAAGTACGTAAGGCTATCGGTCTTAGAGTAAACCACAGAGTGCCTTCTTAAAATGACACCCCTTCAGTATCCCATTGACGAGGAGACTGATGCTAGGCAAAAAAGCTCCTCTCGCTGGTAATGCACTAAAACCTAAAAGGGATTTTACAACTATTCTGCTGAGCTAAGAGACTACACCCAAGAATCCCTGACATTTCCTTTTTTTTTTCGTATCACAGTGACTTGCGGCTAATGTGCTGAAGTGAAAGACCAAATGATCTGTAATTCAAGGTCTGCTTAATTATTTGTAATTAGTGAGAAAAAAGAGCGTAACATGAAAGACAGATGTAGGTTTATTGCTTGTTGTTTGCATTTTTCTAAACCTGCCTGTACTCTTTCCCACCAGCACTACCATCACGCTTTCACTTTGCATTAGCACAGGTTTTCATACAAATCTCCCATAGTATTTTAGTATGAGCAAAGAAGGTATTTGCTTGAGGCAGTGTGCAAGTCTCACATTCCCATGGCAACCATTAGCCGTCTTTTTTTTGTGGCTGTCTCTACTACGTGCTTCCGTAGTCCTACCACTGTAGCGCAGAGTTCGTAGACTAGTGCCACTTGGTCACTCTGAATCCTGTTTAATAACACCAAAGAATCCAACAGCATCAACATCCACTGTGAATACTTTTGTGGAGATGGTGAGTGGTTGAAATGCTGTTAAATCATGGAGATTGGGAGGTGGGATTTCAGAGGCAGGCAGTTTTTTTTTTCAGAGCTCAGTGGTTGCTCCTTTCCAAACAATCTTCCTCTGACTGCATGACAGATGCAGAGCACAGCGTGGCGTGTCTGGAGCACATCAAGGAGGGGTTTTGTCTATGTAGGAGTATAGAGATTCCTGCTACTGGGGTTATCATTAACTCAGAGACATCAGCACACATTAGTCTGTTGAAGAAGAAAACACAGCTTCATACAAAGGAGAGCCGCTGATCCAAGTGGATGGCACTCCATTCAGACACGGAGAAGATGGTGCATTAACACCACTTACCAAATGAGTTGCAGAGATATTGGGGCTTAACATAAGAAGAAAACAAAACAGAATACAGCAGATGCTGTTAGGCAGGCTTATAGTTTAAGTGACATTTCTTGTCAACTTGACGTATAAGAAGCCAAGTAAATAAATATGGAATATACATGAAAAGAGTAATAAAGAGAAAAGATATTATTTATGGATGTACGTGTCAGCTCCTGTTCTCACCTGGCAGGTCAGAGAAAAGCAGGATGCACTCATTGAAGCCATTAGCCAGGAGGCGATCCCTGAGCTGCTGCAGTATGGCCACGCCGATACAGAAAGGGAACGAGGAGTTGCCCAGCAGGAGTGTGTCCCACAGGTGAAAGATCTTGTGCAGTGGGAACACATCTGTAAAGCAGGTACAGAAATAAACAAACAAAGGGAAGGTTTTGCAAAACCACTGAGTCCAAGTGTCTGAGAACAGCAATCCCTGGAGGGATACACAATAGGATCTGGTACGCAGGACAATAGCATACAACATGCACACAGTGAGAAATGGGGAACCAGTTTGCATTTAATGAGTTTAATTTGCATGAGCATAGCACATTTACTTAACACGGCTCTATGACTTTAAAATAGGGAGCTCATTGAGCAGAACTGTGCATTGGCAGAGGTAGCCTAGAGGGATATTTGAGGTGGGGGCGCAGCTGGGAAAATGTTTTCTTGTGTGGGTGTTGTTATGGAAAAATGACAGAGACATAAGAGGAACATCAGGGGGCTGAGGAGCTTTGGAGCAGGGAACCTAATGCACTGCACAGGTTATTTCAAGCCAAATAAAACCACATCCTGAGAGATGTATCCCACTACGCTTATTATTTCAGTCGTATCATTTTAAGCATTCTAAAATTTAACGTTTCCTCCCGGTTAAGATTTATGTGTGAAAAACTGTTCTGCGCTCGTTTATGTCATCACAGGTTGTGTAGAGGTGGATGCTCGGCAGCAGACCTGTGTGGGCAGACTGTGACTTGTGGAGACGGAGAGAGCAGGAAGGAGGAATGCCTCGGAGGGTCTTCAACACATTAGCAGTCAGCTGAGCAGACTGGTGCATATGAGTGACAGGCAGTGTGGGTGTCCATGCATGTGTGTGCGTGTGTGTGTGTGTGTGTGTGAACACGTGTGCATGCCTGTGTATGTGTGAATGGAAGATGACCCTCCAACCCTATCTCATATTGGATTGGGGACATTAGCAGTCAGAGGGGCACACCTCCTCAATGCTGGACTCACAGACTGCCTCAGAGGAGGATAGGGGGTAAAAGGGTCACACCTCATGCTCTCTACCCTAGGAGAAGTAAGGAGGAAGTGTGTGTGTGTGCGTGTGTATGTGAACTGAGGAATGACAAATACCCCATTGTAAATCCCAGGCTTCACATAAATCAATGGATGGAATGTGTCACTTATCAGTTTGACTACAAATCCCAGTTTGCCTCTGGTTTTTAGGGGTCCTCAGACCAGCAACAGCTCCAATCCATATTTTGTGAATATCATTTAAAAGACAGTAAAAGAGGTTATTCGACCTGCGCGATGGGGCTGCACCTGGAACGCTAAACTCCTGGAGGTAGGGAAAACTTAAGAGCAAGTTTTGATTACATATAATTTAATATCTGTGACACTGAACCATGACCCCAGTTAAGATCCTCATATTTCAGAAAATCCAGCTGTGATCTCTTGGAAGGTTAAAGCATAATGCTGCCACCAACTGTCAAACAGCATACTGAAAAGCAGGCAAAAATAAAACCCTCAAGACGATTTGATACAGCACTGTAGCTCACTGTAGATACTCAAGACACTAACTGAAATTAACCGTACTGTATTCTATTTTCGGTTAAACTTTAAATTCAGTCAGAATAGCTAGAAAACACATATGTGCAGGTAAAATCTGACACAATAAAAGACACAGTGGCTGAGCCTCTCTCCATCAGGACAAGAATTAATCACCAGAGGGAAAAATGGTTGCAATAAGGCTCCTTGTCCACACCGGAGCTCGTGACCTTTTCAGCCTGCTCTGTTTTGATACTCTAATTGAAGAAGACTGAATCTTCCCTCTGAAATATGTGGATTATGCTCACAGCCACATCACATCCATGCATACAAAGAACAGCTACTTACGTGTAAACATAGTCAGGAACCAGGGAATAGCATAAAGCTGTGTGGTGAGAAAAAAAAGAGAGAAATGAGGGTGGAAATGCATTTATAAGATAACATTTTACTGACACACATATTCATATCAAATGTCAAGTTGAGATAAAAAAAACAAATGTTTAAGGGCTCCAAAATGAATTGCTTTCCCACTGTGGAGCTCTGTCTCTGAGCAAAAGAGGACACTTTGATAAGTCCTACAGCCTCTTAGGGAGAGTAATGGCAATAAAAGCAAACTGCTGAGTTTGGTTATTAGTCAGTAGGGAGAAAGCTAACAATGAAATCTCATTACACCAATCACCTCATCCCTCCTTCCTCTCTCTCCTGCGTCCCCCTTTCACTCTCTCCATTCCACACTCCCCCAGGAAGAAACGCATGAAATTTAAATTAAAGCGCGAAAACACACACTTGCCACAAACACACACAACAGTGCATATAGACACACACACACACACACACACACACACACACTCACACACCACCATTAACCACCTGTTCCAACACCTGCCATTTGCTGGCCAGTCTCACTGGGGCTCTCTCATATTTAGCAGTGAGGGAGCGTTGCTGGGTGTGGAGGAACATCGGAGCTTATTTCAGCTAGTTAATTGGTAGCTAATCGCGGGGGAGCTGGTGAACGTTCAGTGGACCTCTTCTGTGCCCAGGAGTGATGAGCAGGGGAAGAGCCACTGCACTCCATGCCTCAGCCTCAATTTGAACAACTGTGCAGTAGGAGCAAGAGTCCAGCCAGATTGGATTAGTGCAGGTGTAAATGGCAGGCCCAGGAGAGGAGATGTGGCCAAATTGAAAATGGCCTGAATTAAACCACCAGCTACGTGCAGCCTGACTTGCTGCCTATGGCTTAAGCCATTATTAGAGCAAGCAGAGCCCTTTGCACACCAGAAAATTGTGAAAGATTACTCGTGGGTTTGTGTTTATTTGAAAAGATTTGTCTTTCTATGAAACAACTACTACACTGGATTACTATACAATGTTTTTCCATGCCTATATGGAAAATGACATCCACTTTATACTGCTCTGCCATAGTGTGACATTTGGTCTTTAAGGGCTGACTGGATTCGCTTCTCCAGAAAAATAACAATTCAGAGTACTCTCTTTACTTCAGTGAGGAAATATTTATGTTTGTACAGTGTAATTGCCGAATTGCCATCCAAAGACTGTATCAACACAGCTTGCTCCAATATTATCGCAGCCTAACAATGAAAACAGGCATATGCAGTGGCCTTTGAAAGGCAGGTTAACACTCCTGCAAAGTATCAAGCCAACATCAGAGGAATATACTTTTCTTTGAAGAGATTCGGCTATACAACAGAGATTCTAGCTGGATCAAAGAATCGCAATAAGACATCTGTTCAAGATAATGCTTTGTTAAAAAAAAAAAAAAAAAAAGTCACACTGCATGACATAAGGTGCATTTCCACCACGGGAACTTTCCCCTGGGACTAGTAACATTTTGAGGAACTCACTGCATTTGCACTGCAAGGACCAGAGTCTAAATTAAGTTCCAGGGACATTATTTTACCCTCCCAAAACGTCTAGGGGCTTGGTACTGCTTGGCACTTTAGGGGTGGCGTTTGCAGCACTGAACCTTTCTTTTTGGATGAGTACTCACAGCATTTTATATCAACCACTATTTTTCTGCAGCTGCAAACCATTTTGTTTTGTTTTTTTTCATTGTTAGCTGATGTCATACTATTGTCTCCCTAGCCAAAAGCTAACATTAGTTACATGCTGATGCCCACCACTAATGCTACCCTTACGTTTTTTTTCCCCCCAATGTGTTGTTCAGATGAAATGGGCGAGCACACAGAATTGCAGTCTGCAGAGACTACTGCGTTCACCCCTGTTTACCCTCATACATCAGCACACTAATTTGCCTAATCTTTGTGGGTCTTTAGACAGGAATGGAAACACAGACATCATTGGGCTGAAAGACCTTTTTAGTTCCTTGAAAAGTAGTCCCTAAGACTAAAGGTCCAAGTACTTAGCTCTACACAGAAACAACTACATGTAATGTTCATACAAATAGTATATTTTACCAGGAGGTATCTCCTGTAATTGTCTTTCTTTCTACATCATCTGACAGACAACCAACAAGCACAGTTTGGTCCTTTATCTGTACCACTTTACAAAGTGAACTCCATCAGGGCTGGGCAATATGGACAAATTCAAATATCACAATGTCTTTACCCAAATACATAAATATCAATATTGTGATAATACTGTAGGGATGACTATTAGTTCTTTCAGAAGATATTTTTATACACAAGACATTTCTGATAAATAATTGTTAGTAACCTAATGTGGATATGATGACAACTCCATATGACTCCATATCACAACATTACAATATCCAAAATCCCAGACGATATCTAGTCCATATCACATTTTCAATATGACACCAAAATACTGCAAAGTGCTCCTGCATCATCAGGAACTCTGTCTGTATCTGAAAGGACAGAGTTTAAATCCTTGACTCTGTCATGATAAAGACCACACTTTCCTGTTGATAATGTCCCAGAGGCTCGTCTACTGAGGTGACACACATTCATCAGGCCACTAACTCAAACCCTAGAGAGACAGTGGAGGCTTTAACCTTGCCACTGTCAGATCAGAGATGGAGAGAGGAAAGGCAAGGGCAGGAAAAGGTGGGGCAGTGAAAGAGAAATAATGTAGGCCTGGTAGAGGACAATCATTAAAGGTGCCTAGAAGACATTGCATGCTGTATAAATCATAACTGGTGGACTATGGGGAGAACTTGGTCCTGGTTCAAAATCCTGCAACGGAGGATATGGAACAAATAATCTCAGTGACAATGTAGGTTACACATGGTAATCCATGGATGACTTCCTTTGCCCCTGATGCTGGGCCAGAATCCAGAATAATTCCTTACTGTCTTTGACTTTGCATCACAGGTGAAAGAGGAGACAAATGTTATCCTAATATGTCCTCCTCTGCTCTTCATTGACAGTTTGTAAGCTGGTGCTCTTTGCCACTTACGTCTGGGATGAAGCCAATCTCATTTAAATGGTTGCTTAACTCTGGGTCATGGAAGGCAATCATTTGGGAGAAGACAGTCAAGTACTCTGAAACAAAGGCAAAAGAGAGAGAAGTTCACACATAAACTTAGTTACACACTTAGAGACACTGTAGTAGTAAATTAATAACTTATTTGTGGAGATATGTCAGTCTTGGGCACTTCATGTGTGTAATTTGTTTCCCCAGAACAATAAAAGTATTGTAATACCTTAAAAATCAAAGGAGATATGACAACATTAAACATAGTAAGCACAAACACAGTAAACACAGGTAACAGATTCCCATAATGTTGCAAGTAGACAGCTGATCCAGTGAGATACCTAGGCAAATAACTTCTGTATTTAACAGCTTTGTGAAATGGAAAGTCCCACAATGTGAAACAGCTCCACAACCATTCTTCACTCTGTGCTCCGACATAAGTCAACAAAAGAGCTCTGACCAGACAGATAAACATTAGCCAGCTCTCTAGGGCATCTAGCAATGGAAAGAAATGATAATAGCCGCATTCCCCACAGAGTTCAAGAGGTGTACAGTGTCTCAGTTTATCAGTCAAGTAGAAATCGCATCTGACATTTCTCTGCGGGCTTTTGCCATTTCATTTGTTTCCCTATCTCTAAATGATGTGGCTCAGCTGCAAACCCCATTAAGACAGACCGAAATTAGGTTTCACAGCTCAGGAACAATATGGAGCCAAAATTTAATCAACATTGAGCTGACAGCCTGTTGCTCTTTGCCAGCGGATGTTAATTTGTTTTTGAACTTAGCCGAATGCTGACCATGTTTAATGCTGATTGCTTAACTTGCAATAGTAGATAATTACATTAGCTCAACTCACAAACAACGCTCCACAGGTATAGTGGCATTATGCATAATACTGTACAAGAACTTAGTCAAGTGTGTGCAACTTACATAACAACAGGAAGAATAAAACTTTTCCAGGCAAAACAAAGCATTTGAGAAGACATTACTGCATTGTGTTGCATGTACATTATAACAGTGTAATGTTTTTTTCTGGTGAGTGTAGTGAACAGTTGCTCAACACCTTGGATGACATGAGAGTTGTCCTTCAGGAAGAAGTTGTACAGGTATTTGGGGATGAAGGCCGACATACAGGCGTATGCCAAGGCTGTAGAGAGGATGACATAAGACAAAAGGAAACAAAAACAAAGTGACTCAGTATTCAAGCAGTGACAGCACTGTGCTATTTCAAAATTCACTCTCTCAAGTTGTATCACTTACCTTCATTGTTGAAATTCAAGTACAGGAATGGGGCGCAAAGTGAATCCAATCCTGAAAAAAAAACAACCCAAAACAATTAAAACACACATATTTACTTTATCAGCACATTCACACACATTTAATTTTATCTCGATACAATGCTGGCAATTTAAATAGTATAATACGACTGCCATCTAGTGTCCAGCCATTTAAAGTACAACCTCCAAAGGGGAGGAGAGAGGGAGAGTAAGAAGAATGGAGAGGCAATTAAGACAGAGAGAAATGCCAAAAGAGGAAGAGGCAGACAGAGGGGGAACTAGTGAGGGAGAGAGGAAGGACTGACCCTGCCAGTAGACCAAGTCAGGGTGGGACACCACCCAGGCTTTCAACACACGTCTGAACTTGATGTGGCCTTGGGGAGACGACAGCAGCTCGTCGTACTGATGGCAGCGAGGGATATCCACCTCAATCTGAAAACACGCAGTTGGCAAACCATTAACACTGAACTGACCCGTTTTCTTTCTTTTTTTTTACCAATAAGTAATTTTGAACACATAAACACTGGATGGATGTTGTACCTGTCTGTCAGTTGGGATCGGAGTGTCCTTGTCAATGCTGTCATATTTGGCCTGAATGTCTCCCTAGGTGCAAAATAAATCAGTGAATAAATAAATTAATTGGTTAAATGATTAATTGAAAAGTGTTATTGTGTTGTATAACCAATGCAAAACAGCACCTTTTCTTAACATAGGAACAATGGTGGAACATTCATTCATTCATTCAAACTTTTATCGAGCTTCAGAGACACACTTTCCATGGTGCTCAGATATACACAATTACCAGTTTTACTCTAAACCACAATAAAATATGTAATTTTTATGATACAGTGACATTCACAATAAGTGTTTTTAATGATGATGATGTCTTTTTAAAAAGTCAACCAGGCATGTCTCTTAATTCTCCTTTGGCTGTTTAACTTGCTGATATCACTGCCTACTCTACTACTACTACTACTTGTAAACATACCTCACATGCATTCTTAAGCATTGTTTCATTTTAAGGATCGACCATTGCACAGACCTCTCAGCTTGTTAGCTACGCTTTTAATCACCCACCAATATTTTTCCATCATTTAAATCCAGCGGCCATCAAACTGTTCATAAGCATGCTCAAGATGGAGAAACACTGATATATCTTTTCAAGAAAACCCATCTGTGTCTCATATGTCAAAATTTGACTTTGACTGTGTTATTACTCTAACAGTACATAATACTGATCATTTGTAGTTTCCAACACAACACATGTTGAAATTATTTTAATGTGTCTCATTTAACATTTTCAGGAGATTTTAACAATACTACTGAAAGCCTTGATTATTTTTAGTCATGCTAATTGTATTTTTGATTTTTTGTGTTCCATCTCTCCACGGGAGTCGAGCTTCCTTCTCTCCTACCTCAATGCCGAGCAGTGCAGCCCAGGCCAGTCCTCGAATGAGAGGGGGAATGTCCACTCTGGCCTCTTTCCACACAAGGTTCTTCTTGTAAGGATAGGCCTGGAGACAAAAAGTACGCTGTCCAGATTTAACACTGCAATAACTAATTTGAATGATTACCACAAATGTGTATGTGTCTATGTGTGTGTTGGTATGTGTACATGTACATTCATCTGTATGGAGCCCGGACCTTGAGAAGCCTGTCAAAGAGGATGATGCGGATGAGCTGGTACTCTGTGTCCCTCTCACGGATGATGAGTGGTAGGGTGACGGTGGCCGACAGTTCATTGCTGCTGTTGGACTGGGGCAGACTTGACTGTCTGAGGGAAGGAGAGGCAAAGAGAATATGACTTTACTCAGGTCAAGATGAATGACGAGCTCAAGCGAAAAATAGTGACGGGGGTGGAGAGGAGGAGAGGAGCAAGATTACTTACTCGTCCTCCAGCAGAGGGTAATAGGCTTCTCCTGCCACATCCTTCAGTCTCTGAGAGAGGAGAAAACAGTTCTTTCACAAAAATAACACTCATCCACAATAGAGGGATAAGAAGAAAATTACAGACAAGTGTTCTGTGGAACAGTGTTATGCATAACTTCTGAATTGTTTGTTGTCTTACATTTCTGAGCTGGCAGAGAGACAGTGTCACTGTGGTGTCGTCTAGCAGGAAACTGCGATCCCTGCCCTGGCCAAATGACTCCCCATCCTCC
>OMLB01000893.1:0-13846 GCA_900302555.1 Myripristis jacobus
TTTGTACACCTGTAGTCCTCCTTACAACCCGGTGGCAGGGTGAGGGCTTCCTGCTGCTGCTGGGGGCTGTAGGACAGAGCCAGACGGCTGAGAGTCACCCGGAGCTCACGGGAAGCTGCGGAGTCCGTGCGGACAGTGAGTGCCCGCTGCCGGCTGTATCTTTCTCTCTGTGGCCTTTCTCTGCATTTTACCTAACGTATGAGTTACCTTAAGTGTTGCAATATAGGGGCATTTGCAGTGAATGGAGCCGTTTTTACCGATAAGTGTTGCTATATAAGGACCTCTGCTTGTGCCAGTGGTGACGACGATTTTTTCAGATTCCACTATTCTCTCCTATTGGACGGCCGAGTTACAAAAAATTTCAACTTGGGCGCGGCGTGAACGTGCACTATGTTAAAGCCCCGACTCCTCTGATCCTGAGATGCGCCCCCCAACATGTCATGTGACTCGGCAGCGCAAGTGACAAACGTGTCTTTGTTTGTTTCTTTCTTTATTTGATTATTTTATGTTATTTTCAAGACAGAACACAAAGGGAGGGCGCCAGTGGGCAATGGGAAATTATTATTATCGCTATTACTATTATTTATTTATTTATTTTCCCCGAGGGTATCCCGAGGGTGACTGGCGCTTGCGGCGCCCCTCCAGCAGATGGCGCCCTAGGCGACCGCCTATACCGCCTATGCCAAGAGCCGGCCCTGGGTGGAGGAGGGATAATGCTATGGGCTGGTTTTTCTGGGCTCCACCTTGGCCCCTTACTTCCAGTGAAGGGAAATCTTAATGCTTCAGCTCACCAAGACATTTTGGACAATTCTCTGCTTCCAACTTTGTGGGAACAGTTTGGGGAAGACCCTTTTCTGTTCCAGGATGACTGAGCCCCACAAAGCAGCTCCATAAAGGCATGACTGGCTTAGTTTGGTGTGGAAGAACGTGACCTGCACAGAGCCCCAACCTCAACCCCATCCAGCACCTTTGGGATGAACTAGAACAGAGATTGCGGGCCGGGCTCTCTGGTCCAACAATCAGTGTCTGACCTCATAAATGCTCTTCTGGATGAACGGGCAAGAACTCCCACAGTCTGGTAGAAAGCCTCCCAGAAGAGTAGAAGCTGTTCTAGCTGCAAAGGGGGACCAACTTCATATTAATGCCTCTGGATTTAGAATGAGAGGTCAGAAAAGCTCTTGTAGGTGTATCATGTGGAGGTGGCTCAATGCTTTTGTCTATATAGTGTCACACTAACAGTAAAGATGACTAGCTGTGGCTAGCCTAGCTAACGTTGGCGGTGACTTTGGCTCTCATTAGCGAGTCATTTGTTGCTAGTGGACAGATAAAAAATGTTCTATGTTCTTGTGGACGTCCATGTCAGTTGCAATGAAACGTATTGAGCACAGAGGTTTCAACTTGTAAACTGGAATATCCCATAGTAAAATGGAAAGCTCTGATATAGGCTCAATTCAATACTTGCACACACTATGAACTTGGCAAGCATGTTGTTAACTAAGGCAGAGAGTAGCATTTCAATCAAAAAAAAAGAAAGAAAAAGAAATGGTTTATTGAACACTTGCTCTTTATTTTTATGACAATAGTGTGTTACCGCTATTTTTTGTTTTTTTAAGCAATAGGTTACTTCAGGTCACATAAAAACCTCCTTGCTGTTGCCAAATCTCTGTAAATCACAACCTGCCTTGGCTTTTTGTTTAGATATAACAAACCAGTTATACCAGTGCACTTAGACAGTTTACTGAAAGTGGAGCTGGCCAGCAAGTTGCAGTTTCAACTTGGGTGGGGAGAAGGCATTTAACTCGAAAAGACTGATTTACTCCCGAATCACTGCTTTATCTCCAAAAAGGGACCTAAAAATTAAACAAACTCTAAAGCCATTGCAAGTTATTAGGCATTTTGTGTGTGAGTGTGTGTGTGTGTGTGTGTGTGTGGGAGAGTATGGGAGAATGTGTGATAGACACCATGTGTGGGTGTCTGTTTGTGCAGAGCTGCTGGTGTATGTCTGCTTTACTGTCAGCAGGCAGGCATTCTCTCTGTGTGAAGGCTAAGCAGAGCAGCATCATGGGAACCAGAAGTCCTCCTCACACACACACACACATTCACACTCTCACACACAGCAGCCGCCACCACCCACCTTCTGTCCTGGTGTTCACTATAATAACACTATATATTTTATTCTTGTTACACTTGTCTCCCCCACACCCAGTAGTTGTCAGGACAGCGGTGGGGTCTGAAACGATTAGCACGTCCCCAGAAGTCCATTCATTTCCTGCAGTCCTTCCTTTGCTCTCATGATTAACGTTACTGTTATAAAAAGGCAATACCGAAGCACACACACACATACGCACGCACATACACATACACACCCACAGCCCCACTCACTGTCCAGCAGTCCAGACTAGACCAGACCCACAGACCCAGTGTCAAAATCAACAGAGTCTCTGCAGCTCAGCTCTTAACAGGAAATGAAGGGTCAAAGGTTATCCTTTTGCACCACCGGAGATGATACACAGACCCCCCGAAACACAGACTGAGGGCAAGGGCTGCTGCTTATCATAGCAACCAAATTAATAGGACTGCAGTAGACACACACACACACACAGACATATACAAACATTCTCACAAATGTTGCAGCATACACATGCACACTAAGTTTTATTAGGCCAAAGAGTACTGAATATCCATCTGTTTGGACATCCCACTGTTGAAGCTTGGTATCTCAGTAGACACATAAGGTAAATTGTAATTTCATTTATCGTTTGGTGTGCATGTTTTTTTTCTTGCATGTACAGATGGGTGGTGATGTACTCATTAATGAAGGGCTTGATCAGCGTGTTACGGGTTAATATCTTGAGCTGTCATTAATTTGCACTTATAGTCTAACTAGCCAGCTAATCAGGGGGCATTGTAGGCAGAGCCAAGCCAAACGCTCGTTAAAAACAGTGTTACTTCCAAACTGAAAAGCTCTTATTTAAATTGCTGCAGAAAGGCTGTTTAGTGGCTAAAGTGATCAGACTGACAGACAGTAGGAAATGTGGCCTCTGTCCCATGCTCAATCTTGTGGAATTTTGTGATGATGCACACGAACACGCACGCTAGGAATGTAGATTCAAGCTGCACTGGCAGTCTGGCTTCAACTAGGCTTGCCTAGTCATGTTTTGGATTGTAGCTGCTGATAGCTGACTTCTTGTGCCAGGGTTCAATATCTTAAAATTTGATGACTCTGCCTTGCTGCGCTATTCGTCACCGCGTTGGTCGGTCTGTTGGTCAGCAGTTAGGTCCAGAGAAAATTATCTAAAAATCTTTTTGGTGGATCGCAATGAAGATTCATGTTACCTAGAGCATAAAATCTGTCTATTTTGGTGACCCTGTGACTTTTGGCTTAGCGCCACCAACAGATGGAATTTTTTATCTTGCACACTGATAATCTTAACAACAATTTTTTGAATTCCCTGTACGTTTGTGACAGGATTGGCTAAATGATAATACACGATGACCTTCCCTCTAGCACCACCATCAGGCAATGGAACAAGAGCAGTAGTGGTAGTTATGGTTGTAGAAGTTCAAAATTTGATACAAGTATGAAACTATGAAATCTGGTGACCCCATGACCTTCCCTCTAGCCCCACCAGTAGGCCCAGAGGAGCATCTGCATGATAAATAATATGCCTGTTCTAAATCTGTACTGAGTGACTTCTGACCACTGGATAGCATAGTGCATTTTTGAACGCAACAAACTGTACCTCACCCCAGCAGATTGCTTGTAGAAACTGAAAGTAAAGAAAAACATGATTTTTTTCTTGATAAAAATTATGAATATGTATGTTATTCTACAGCCTCTTGTTGGATTTCTTTGTCTGTGAGTTTCAACTTGAAAATGTGGTGAAACTGCAGATTTGTAGCGTACAAGGTAACCTGCTTTGAATGAACTTTTTGTATCACTGCCTTGCTGATTTATGAGGGACTGCTGTCAGTCATCTGAAATTGGACACCCATATCTGCAGATGTTTCAGAGACACTTGCAATCAACTAGTACGGGGGTGAAAAGCAGGACAGAGGAGGAGCTTATTGTCAGACTGATACAGACATTTAGAAAGCTCAAACCAGGAGGCGGTGTCTGCTGCAAATCTCAGAAACTTCGGGCCTTATCACACGCATTTTTTTATGCACAGTTATGACTGTATGATGACCACAGATTCAAAACCTTCTGCAAAAAGTTTTTTGGTCTAGGTGTAGTTCTGTCTACCTTGCTAAACCATCTGTCTCTCTCTATACCAGAGTTGCTATGTAGCATTTCCTCGCTACTATTCACTGTCTACCTCGCTCAACCATGCAACTATCCTCTTCTCTGTGTATGCTCTTTCTACTGTCTCGCTATGTCACTTCCTTAGCACAGTCACTATATAGTTCACTGATTTTTGTATTCTGCTGTGACCATGTTGGCATTGATGACAGGAGACAAAATCTTGACGTGCATTGCATTTTTTGGTGTTTGGTTTCATTTCTTGGAGTTTACCCACTGCAAGTCTGCAGATCTGACACTAGAGAAGCCCAACACTGTAAAAAAAAAAAAAAAAAAAAAAAAAACAACTGTAAAAACACTGTAAAAAATGAATATCTGAACCAAAGAACCAAAGTGGAAAATCGAATACCTACCCAACTAATGATTATCTGAATTGACGAATATTCAGGTCTAGCCCTAGCATACTGAAACGTCAACCCCCACACCAGAAAGAGCTATCTAGTGCACCACAATTGATTTTGGCTCCAATCCTAAGGTGACCTTACCAATACCAGACCAGTAGGACTGATCACTTCTTCAGTACATACTGTATGTAACCAGTCATTACACACGTCATATCATGGGACAATGATATTGACTGGACCAGATCTGACTTTAATTACAAGGCCAGTATCCTGCTCACACACAAGTTGATGTTGTGTATAAAGCTTCCATCTGTCTATAGTGTAGCCTACGTGTGACCTGAGGATCCCTCCTCAGCTGTGGGTTTGTGGCTCTGCTGTGTTGTTATGCTGAAGGCCCTGGGATGATGGTGACCCAGCAACAGAATCCCTTTCAATGCCTCATGCTTGTTAGGAGCACTTCCCTCCCCTGTTTGTTATTGCTATTGTTTTTTCCAGCGTTGTAGCTTGATAAACTGCCCTCATGGTGCATCTCAGGCCAGAGTTGTAATCATTCCCTGGCTTGCCAATGTATATACTGCACTCTCTCCAGTGCAGTACACACAAACACACATTGGCTCTTGCCCTTATCCTCTCTCTCAAGTGAGCCTTAAATCTCTCCAGATTCCCTCCCGTTTTTCCTTTCTTCCTACTCAATATTACACACATAAATGCTATTTATAATACACACACGCACGTGCACACCTCACACAAACGCAAAGCCATATGCAGGGAGAAAAAGAGACAGAGAAGGAAACTGTGAAAGGGAGAAATTCCCATATCCAGCGGCTGGTTCCCAGCAACAGTCCCTGTATTCCAGCCTTCGCTTCCAGGCTCCTTTTCCGGAGCCCTATGAAAACAGGGGGGGTGAAGGGGGGAGAATGTGAAAAATCTGCAGCATTCATAGTGAAGACAATAATCTAGCAGGTATGAGAAGGGCGGGGAGAAAAAAAATAAGATGAAGACCTTCTACAGAGGAGGAATTCACAGTATGCGTGCTCTTTAAAGTGGGCGCTGGGTGCCATAACTTCTCCGGCACATTGTCTCCCTGTCTGAGAACAGAAGGGGGTGGGAGCGTGGGGGCTGGTGCGTGGGAGGAAATAGGTGGCAGACGGGCAGGCATGGGGTGTGGGGTGCTTGCGGCGGCAAAATGTCCATTCCTGTAATGGGAAGCCAGAAAAAAACAGAACAGACAAAGAACAACAAGGAAGCGCAGGAGTCCTGGCACAGACAGCGGTCCCTATGGATGACCAGTGTTGTGACTGAGCTAACATTTAATACACACACACACACACACACACACACACACATGCACACACTTTCTAATGACTTTCTCCTTTCTCCTTGTCTGGCTCTTGTTCTCTCTCTCTCTCATTCTCTCTCTCTCTCTCTCAGAACAGAGAGAGAGACAGGCTCATTAGCTACGTTTCCGTCCAACTGTCAAATCAATTTTCAGTGAAATTATGCACAGCATAAAATATGCTTTAGGTATGTTTCCATCAACGGGGTTAAAGCAAATAAACAGGCTTCCTGAAAGCAGAACCAGAAACATTTAACGACTTAATTTGTAGTGGGTAAATAATTATTGCTCTTTGGCATTGTTGGCCACATTTCATGCCGAGGATGAAAACAAACAAATGGACGTGGTAGTGCCCTAATACATCAACTAATGCTCACACAACCATAGAACCAACCATGCATCTTGGCATGTATGATCATGGAGGACACCTATGCACTGACAGCAGTTCAGGGTGCCCACTTTTCATTTGTAACGAGACAGATCAAAGGTGTGACTGGTGTGTTTGCAATGCCATTTCTCACACAATTTCATACTGACACAAAATATTTCTGCCTGAAGCTAATGTGATGTTGAGGAAATTCTAGACAAATTCTGCCATTTCCAATCAGCTTTCCTAAGCCGCTACATCATAATTCTCATAAAAGTGTTTGGATGGAAACCCAGTTAGTGGCAGCACACATAAATAGAAAAGCGTGAGCACTCAGTAGCCCAAAGAGTCAGATTCCCTCAGCTGAGGCCTGGATGTGTTGACACAAGTGTGCCCTGCTCTACTTTCTATGAATGAGGCAATCCTTTCACCTGCCATTCTGTAGACATTTATCCCATCATATGTGCCTTAAAGAATAACTTGGCTATTCTTCAACCCCGGCCACATTAAAATTTTGATCCCCATCATTTGTAATCATACAAAGCAAAACTTCAGCACTAACTTAAGTGACAAGAAACATACTCTGCTGCAGCTTCTTGTTAGCCTTCAACAGTCCAGTAGACATGAAATAGCAGGGTGAGGCCAGGTGATACCAGTCACATGAATTAAGGCTCTGACAGAGCCAGGCTCCTGGTGTTGTACATGCTCACTCACTGGGAACTGCTTCCTACACATTTTCCAGTTAGAAATTTCAAACTTTTCCAGACATCTCGGTTGATTTTTTTTTTTTCAAACCATATGCATCTGAGACTGCTGATACTGATCAACTGGCCCATGTGATATTGTGTTTCTGCCCTCGCCCATGTTAGAGATGTCAAACATCTCTGTTACAGCATCCTTCACCAACCATTTTAATATTTTGAGCAGGTAAGCCATTTCTCAGAAACCTTGCATTTTCCCATCTTGTGGTCTTGGATGGGAGGGCACAGTGAGTGCCACCGTTGATTTGGGCTTCATAATATGGACAGGTGTTCCAGCTGCTCTGCCCCCCTACCCAGTGGTAAACACATTCAGCTGGCTGCTTCAAATGTGAACAAAATCAACTTACACGGCTTACATGATTCACTTCTTATTGCAATTTCTGAACTGCGTGTTTTAGAGAACTGATTTTTAGAAGGCTGTAAGTACAGACAATGGTCTAGACACTTAAATATTACTCCCTATATTACTCACTCCTGTTTTTCCATTTGTAACCAGACCTGGAAATGATCAAAGCCAATTGCATACGTGTTCATACTTTTCCAGACAATTAACATCATTAGTAACACCTGTGTTTACCCTGCTAAAATGGCTGCTGTGAGAAAGGTCGACAGGGCATTCAAAAACCATTAAACATGTCTGTTATGAAAACAGTAAGCTCACAGTATGGTTGTGTGTGTCTATTGGATTTTGAATTTGAGGTCCTGCGGTAGTTAGCGTAACGTAGCTGAGCCAGCAGCAGAACAGCACAGGTGTACAGTGTTAGTGTTACATCTTTAATGCTATGGAAAGCGCTGTGTTCAACTTTTGCAGAGGACACTTTCAAGATGTCTTTGGCTACATACTATTAGTTTCCCAGTTTTTGGAAGTCTGTCTAGCATGGAACTAGAATTAAGCTAAAAGCACTGAGTTTCGCATCACTAATGCCACATTCATGCCATGTAGTACTTACTGTAACCATCAAAGTCTAACTTGTAATTGGCGTTTACATCAACATATAATTTGTAATTGCAACTTGGAATTTTGTATTTTATTTTCTTGCTACCTGTGCATGCTAAACCAACTAACCAACTTTGTCAATCATTAAACTGCAAATATTATATTAAATGAAAAGTGTTACCTTTCTGAAGAATTGTAATGTTAGCTTACTTTACTTTCCTGCTCACTTTACAACTGACAGCTGAGTCATATTGATGGAAATCTCCCACCCTCCTTCCTACATGAGGTGAAGCAGAATAATGCTAGCAATGAGCTATAATTAGAAATCAGAATCAGAAAATACTTTATTGACCCCCTGAGGGGAAATTGGGTTCAGGAATCAGGAATCAACATTTTGATACAGGCTGGGTTGAAAATGCTAACTTTTCAGGTACCATGTTTCGTAACCCGTGTTTATTAAAACATCTCAAAGCTCCACTTTTGACATTTGCTCCATTATGTTTGAACATTTGAAAGGCCAAGCTGTGGTCAGAGGACTTCTGTTTTGAATGAAAGGACAAAAATAGCTCTTTGGTGACTTCTCCTAGATCCAATTACTTTGAGGCTCATTGTTATTAAATTTTCAAAGTCACATAGAAATCGTAAAAAATGTATTTAACCCCTTAAAATCTAGACTCTCCCAGATGACTACCTCTAAGACGAACCTTCATCCAGGTTGTGTCACCAACCTTTCAGGAGATGGGCCTTGCTTTTATTGTTTTTTTTTTCTTTTCTTTTCTTTGGTTAGCTTGCTGACCTTGAACTTCTAAGTTTATTTCATGGGATTCGCCCAAGATTTGCAGAATTTTCTCAACCCACATGGAAACCACCAAATTGGAGTTACGAGGTGTTCAACATGACAAATAAACAATTTTCTTGAACTGAGCTAAGTGCCTGTAGTCTGCCCTAAGAAAAGATTGTCAAGGGTCAGAGGAGTACAACAATACATACTCTCTGCCCCCTAAAAAAGCTCATAAAGGCAGTTATATTAACAAGAGTTTCCTGTCTAAAGTACAAAAGTTTCCCTCGCTTAGCCACAATGGTTTCCTGGCCTGTAGCCTTTCCTCCACTGCAGCTCTGTTTATCAGTGAAAGACAGAACAAAGAAAGAGAGGAAGGGAGGAGGAAGACACGGTTTAGGAGAGATAGAGCTGGAGAGAGCACAAGAAAACGAATGAAAAGGCAATGAAAATAAGAGTATGTTAAAAAGAAAGAAAAGCACAGGAAAAGATATATCCAGTCCAGGTGAAATAGGCCAAATCACTCAGACTTGCGTAAAATCATCAGAGATATACACATACATGTACACCCAAGTTCATTGCTGTGGTACTTTTGTCAATCATGGCACTCATGGCTTTGATTCCTGTAGATTTTTCATAGGAAAGACCAGGAGTTTATAACAGAAAATGTAAGGCTATTTTACAATCAGATGGCGTGTTTCAAAACTTTATGAAAATGACTTTAGGTTTAATACAACACCATTGGTATTGATCTTTAAAAACATATGGAACCCTGTTGGACAAACAGACAGACAGACTGACTGACTGACTGACTGACTGACTGCAGAGTCAGAGAAAAACAGCAAAGCCAAAGGAACGCAAGAGAAAGGCGCCTCCACAGAAAGAGGATCCAGCATTGTAGCATGTAAAGCATATCTCATCCCACATCTGAAATAGCAGCCAGCGCTGGACGTGCAGACACCTGCTTCAGTATGAACCCAATACCACCCTGCCTTGTCTCCGGGCCCACGAGCGTCAAGGAATCCTCCCCTGCAGCCTGCACGGCACATGGTAGGAGCAAAGTGTTCTGTTCTGCAGGCTTGTGCTCCTTTGAAAAGGAAACCACCTCTCTATTGTCTGATAATTTGCTCACAAAATACAAAAGTGTGAGCGTCATGTGGCAATAACACTAAGTGTGGTGGTGGTGTCGGTTGGTGTCAGAGAGCTCGCTATTTGTCTGAAACTGGCAGCTGTCTTGACATCTTACATCTTCCTTAGACTTAAGATCTCAGCAATCGTTTGATAGCTAAAGTGCACCATCAACCCTATAATTTCCAAAAAGTGATTCCACAGTGCAGAAGAAAAAGAAAACCTTAAAAAAGCTTTGGAAACTGTTTTGTACGACAGTGTATTAGGGCCATTGCAGGGAAAAAGAATTACAGAGCCAGGGGCGGAGATGGGGTAATATTCTGAGAAAAAAAAAAAAAATCAAGGTTCCCAAGATTAGTGAGGAGTGAGGAGAGAAGGAAGTTTCAGGAGAAATGGAGCAAAATGTATTTCATTATACCTCACGGGTCAGATAAAGTGATGGGTCTTATCTGCAAGCAGGTAAACGCAATGCCAACACATCTACAAACAGAATAAAGGGAATTTTTCAGCTCTACAAAACACAACATACATTTCTCACATGATTCACAATTGGCCTGACTTTTACTCTAGAATAGGCTACTAAAGAAAAGATTTGCTTTGGAATTATTTTGTGTACCATTTTTTCATAGGCAGCCCTCAATCCGGTGTTGGGTCCCTAAATTGGCCCTCAGTCATCAAAACTCTTCTTACCATTATAGCTCTTTGCTCGCTCACTTCCTCCTCTACAATCTGCCTCTCTAAGCCTTTGTTTCTTAAAATACCTCCCCACTTGCATGTGTTCTCACCAGTGAGGTAAACAAGAATTTACACTGCCTGGACTGTCGCTTTGACAGCATACCGCCAATCTCACTTGTGGAAAGTATGACAATGCCATTCTGGGAAAAGTGTGGGCTCCAAAAATTACCATCTAACATTACAGTTGTATGGGTTTTTAATAGGGTACTAGTTTCAGTAGAAGCAGCCCTCCTTGGCTGCGGCGTTACTACAGGGAGGGACACACTTGTTAGTTATAAATTCTAATAAGGCCATATAAACCACATGGAGCAGGAATTAGAGACATGCAGTGTGGAATGTAATCCACAAAGAGAAGAACATGAGTGGGGATGGAGGGAGAGGAGAAACAGGAGAGAATGATGTACTTACTGCAGGACCTCACTTTGAATTCAAATGAAAAAAAAAAACAAAAAAAACGTGGCATCCTCCAATCCCCCCTTAATCCCCAGCAGACATCCTTACTGTAAGTCCCAGCAACTCCACTGTGCTCTCTCTCTAGCTCGACATTACTGTATGGACTCCTAGTTCACCGAGGCTGAGGTCAATGTAATGACAGAATGGAAAAACTGACTTGTCCCTTTCATTCTCTCTCATACTTTCTTTCATTTTAACTATGATGAATTTAACATGTTGAAGATCATGAAATCCAACCGAACATGAAAAGCCTGCCCACAATTGCCATAGTTTCCAGGTTTGTTAACGCAGTTGAGTAACTTTCCCAAAGCGTTTGAAATGCATCCATCTGTGATAAGTGTAGCTGCACTTCCTCTTGCAATCTGATGACCGTGGCCACTCCGCCACACTTCTGCACTTTCCATTTCCTGTCAAACTCGGCCTACATTCCCACCAATAATGAAAAGAAAACTTCCATCCTGGATTGGTGAGGCAGTTTCCCACACTGAAATGATTGCATCCATTCATTCTCTGTTACAGTGAAGCAAGACACCACTTACACGTAACACGTGAGTTAGTCAAGTGTGTTTGGTGATCTGGATGTTGGCTCAGTTTCTCATCACTAATATGTTCCATCTCAGTGCTCTGTCCTTTTCAATGTGAGGCAGATCCTTACTGTGTTTGACCAAGACGGGTTTTTGAAGTCCATTGCTGATGCCAACTCTTTTGGACTGAAACTACCGATAGCTGACATTCAATATCTTTACATTTAAAGCTCAAAACTCCAAGAATTCAATCTTTTCCCCCCTCAAGTTTATTCTTGAGGGGGGAAAAGGCCTCTGGAACCCAGTGGATAATGCAGTTCTTGTAGGTGCAGGGTTAGCAGCTCCTCTTTGCAGGTTTTGCAAACCGTTTGCCCAAAGAAAGGAAGTGGAAAACCAGAAAGGCACCGCCTCACTGGTTGCCTCAGGATATTAGTTAGTTATAAATGATGAAACAAACAAGTTCTGATGGGGTGCAGTCCCACTACACCTAGCCAGGCATGCAGCTTCAACTTGCTCCATCATTCACCAGCATGCTGTCAGGAGGAATAGATTAGCTGATGGATCACCTGTGCAGAACGTGCATGGAGTAGAGCAGTCATTTCTATACACTGTTTGCCACAGTCATCTGGCTGGTACAAAATAAAATGCTGATCATAATTCTTTGTTATGGTGACAACTAGGGCCTTAAAGTGTGTGGCACTTGCTTGAGCACTGTGCAGATATGTTGGCTGTAGCCTAACAAGAGAAATTATGAAAAAAAAAGTTGTTTGTGTAATCCGTGTGTCCCCGTTGTTACATGAGTGCTTAGACAGCTGCCAAAATTCAACTGAAATCACTGGTGATGAGGTTTGCATAACAGTAGCAAAGACTGGCCTTCTTCTGTTAACCTAGTTCCTGTCCAGTCAACATCTGCAAATTCACAAACCTAGCTGGTAAGTAAGTAACAAGCATTTTACCTAATATAACATCTTAATGCTATTACCTCTGGGGGGGCACTGACTGAGTTTCTCACATTGAAACCTTCAACAAGACACAACATTTGTGCCATCAACCCCACAGGGAATCTGGGCCCTGCAGAAAAATGGTCACTTCAGAGCTGTGTTTGCAATCATCATGTAGTCAGACTGGACAACCGAGACAAGTTCAAGTTGAACTTGACAACATTCCAACCAGATTATCCACCATTTTAGATACTGGCTACCAGCTGAATGTGTCCAGAGAAAGAAGTCAGTTCCCACACACACTTTTTTTTTTAACTTTCTCAAGACTTGAGAAAGGTTTCTGTGACTGAAACATAACTCCCTGAATTAAATCAATGCAGAGGTGAAAAAGGTGTGCGGAAATTGACTTCCTTCACTGGAAATGGATCTTGGGGGATTTTGACTCCCTGCACTACACAAGAGACAAAGCAAGTGGCATTGTCTTGAACCCATCTATCACCTGAGCGTGACCACATGAGCATCATACAAAAGTGCTTTTGAAATTTCCTGTTTTCCCCACCTACACTACAACATTACATTACGTTATATTTCTCAACTTTACAGGAAAAATGTAAATTTTTGGTGTTAATGAATGCACAGTGTTAGTGTGGATGGAAGGGCAGAACAGAGGGAAAAAGTTGTTTTCAAGTTTTTCCCAGCTTATTGTAGGAGAGGTCTTAACAAGACTAAAATCAGCAAACCAATGTATTGGCCTAAGCCTACACAACTATATCCTGACCTCTTAGTACGTCTCAATGACTGCTTCTATTAGGGTGGCCCTGGTAATTTGCTTCTTTAAGTAGAGGATTACCAGTGTCTCATTGCTTTTCAAACTGAGGCTAATTCTTTTCCAGTAACCCTCAAGTGCATTCTCCGTCATTTGGCACGTCCCTGCACGATTCCTTCATTTCCATTCAGCTGCTGCCTCGGCTTCCCTAGGCTCAGGTGTGCCCCCACTTGCATGCCAATCCAGCCGCCTGAGGGTGTTCCACTTGACAACTCATCCCCACCTCCCCCCAGCAGTCACCCATGGGTGTCCTTGTTTCTCCTCATATAGCCTCTCTTGGCACCTTCACACCCTGTTTGAATACAAATCTGAGCTGACTGGACAGATGGGAGCCGCAGGGCTTGTTGTCTGTGTGATTGTCTGCTCAGCCCCTTTCATAGACGATTAGTGTAAAACCCGTCATTACACAGAAA
>OMLB01000894.1:2401-28176 GCA_900302555.1 Myripristis jacobus
TTGCTGTTAGTTTCATTCATTTGTCCAGGAGCTAAAAGTAATGAAGTAAAAATCGATACGCTCCGAGTAAACCTACAGAGTTACCCAATAAAGTGTCCTTACTTTGTCTTTAATATTTAATTCACAAAGTAGGGACTGATCTCGCACAGGACTGATCTCGCAGTGTTTAATAAAATGCTTGTAAATAAACCATGAAGACAGTGAGAACATAGTCATTTAAGTAAGTGCGTGATTCTGCTTTATTCATCTCTGCTTCATTTAGCGAGGTTTGGACTGTAGGTGTAATCCCGTAGACGGCCACTAGATGGCGTTCACTGACTTCCCCCTTACTGGTTTACTTCGCTCATCAATCAGAAATCGACCCTTTCCTGATACAGCGCCGATGGACAGAGCTTGTACGTGCACTCATTATGACACGTATTCATTTATTTATTTATTTATTTTTTAATGAAGCAAAGTATTTCATCCTCAAGTGAGAAGCAATTAAATAAAATTACTTATCTCAAACAACAAAGGGCCAAATGCACAAAAAGTCACGCAGTAAATTCTACTAACTATAGTTTCCCACCCTGGCTAATTTGCTTCAGTGTGGCCTTGCTGGTGTGACAGGTTCCTTTTTGTTATTTATGCCTATTTATAGTTGCACTGGTCACTAATACAGTTTCAGGTAATTAAAAAGGTCCTACAAATTTGAGATGTGGAGTTGTGAAGCCTGAAGACCCCCTTGGTTAGTTAGCTGGATCAGAACTAATGTTATACTGAAGTTTAAGTGCAGTTTATAACAACTACTCTTTTCTACAGTATGTACTGTCTTTTTGGCATATCGTCCAACATGTGCTGATACAGTACATCTGTGATGAGCCCATATTGGTCAAGCTCTAGCACACTGCATTTCATCTGCTCTCACTCAGTGTTGCAAGTCAACAAAACACCTATTTGGATTTTTTTTTTCCCCCAACAGATTCTTCTGTCACCCTGTCAGGTAAACTCGACTGTGATGGCCAAGCTCCAGGGCTTTGAGTTCTGGAGGACCACCCTGAAGGGGGCTCGCTATGTGGTGGCACCCATGGTGGACCAGAGTGAGCTGGCCTGGCGCCTGCTGAGCCGTCGGCACGGCGCACAGCTCTGCTTTACTCCCATGCTGCACGCTCAGGTGTTCATTCGTGATGCCAACTACAGGAGAGAAAACCTCTACAATGAGGTTTGTGAGGAGGACAGACCCCTCATCACACAGGTGAGGGCACTCTACCAGGGCTGGATCATCAGACCGACATGCCAGTGATCGGCTGATGGGCTGAATCCATCACTTTTTGTCCAGCATAAGTAATTTTGGCATGTAATCAATCAATAACAATTCTAAATTGCCCTATGTTTTTTCACTGAGGCCAAAGCCATGGTTAACAAATGATCTTAACGCTTCGCTTGCTGGCCCAAAGAGGACACTGAGGAGTATATTATTATGTGGCCAATATCAAATAATATGAGTAAAATTAATTGTTAAAACTTAAGCTAATGTTAAAGCAAACACTTTAGTAGTAGTGTTTGGATTTATAGTAACCTGGGCAAGATGTAGTCCACATGGTAGTGAAATATCCTCATTAGTTGCTCTGTGCTCCTCTGGGCTACTAATCCACAATACTGGGTTTGTATGTCTTCATTCACTTCTATAGCAAAACAGCTCCCAGTGAATACAAACAAAGCAGATTATGCCAACATAAAAAACAAGTTGTGGTACCCATTTTTGAGGGAATTAAACAGACCTTTTCTTGTTATTTTCCTGTTTAAATTGGAATGTAGATCCAGCAGGTAGCATCTCCAGGAAACTTCTTATAGTAACCTTGCACCAGGAGGAAGTATCCTGATAGTGCTTTCACAAATAATTGCAATTTCGCACACAAAAAATGGGTACCAGGATTTCCTGATTTTTGTATTGGCATAATCTGCTTTGTTCATGCTCATTTATGTGATAAAAGTGTTATTTTGGGACCAGTTTTGACTCACTATGAAAGTGAATGGAGAGACAGAAATACAGGATTGTGGATTAGCAGCCCAGGGGTGCATGGAGAAACTACTGAAGATGTTTCACACCATGTGGACTTATATAACATCCAGGTAAGTAGACAACCCAACACTACCAAAGTTCATGATACACTTTGTCTGAAGTGTATCATGATGTAGCCACCACATGCTATCCCATTGTTTTCCTCATCCAGACACTGCTAGCAGTTTATTGGCGGATGTAAACAGGGTCAGTCGGAGTGTAAGCTTGTGTTTCCTGTCTGTCAGTTCTGTGCCAACGACCCAGAGGTGTTTGTCCAGGCTGCTCTGCTGGCCCAGGACTACTGTGATGCCATCGACCTTAACCTGGGCTGCCCACAGATGATCGCAAAGAGAGGTACTCACAGTGCAGAGATGTGTGATGGCTATTATTTAACTGAAATTATGAACCCCTTATTTTGTAGGCAACTTGTGCATGCATTGACTGATGAGTGAACTCAGGACCAAAAATGCACCTTCCATAATCAGTATGGGCCAAGCTGATGTAGCTTTAACAAGCAATACTAGTATTGCCAAATATGGCCAATTGCGAGCATTTGTTTGACCCTTTTTCCTAGTATGTCAATTGATACAACTGTCAAATTATCAAGGTTAACACTGAAATTGACTTAAAAAAAAAAAAGTTATCTAAAGATGGGCACATGTGGAAACTTGTTTTTTGCTGAATTTGTGCTACAACTCTTATCAGTATCACGACGGCACTGATGACAACTTTGAAGGCATGTAAAATAAAGACTTTTAATTTATCAAGAAGACGACTTCAGTATGCCTTTGAGTTATTGGGAGAGAATTTAACAGTTAAGAAATACAACGATACAAGAACATGGTCATTCCACGCATCATATGAGTCATGAATATCCATATGTTTGGGTGGGAAGATGTTGGATACTGGTGTTAGCCTTAAAGAGAAACATGGTTTCATTCTTAGTTCTATAATTATAGGCTCTGAAATTCAAAACACAGCACTGAAACTCAACTGTCACTGTCCTACTGTGTAAGGCGGAGAGGGATTAACCTGTCTGGATGCTGTTTGTTTCTCAGGCCACTATGGAGTTTTCCTGCAGGACGAATGGGAGCTCTTGGAGAAAATGGGTAAGTTTGTCCTCACTTACGAAAGACTCATGAGCCTTTTCATGTTTTTTGATCGCAGTAAGTGATGCAAGCTCTTGAAATATTTCCTGAGGAAGGGGGCAGATAAAAAGATAGATTGTAATTTTAGCCAATCATTGAGAAGCAAACCACAGTGAACTGGGGTTTTATTCATCATACACCTGGAACTGTACTATTTCTACAACTGCCAACAAAAATATTAGGCACTTTCTGACCAAACAGTTCTGGGGACTCTGTGAGGGGAATACCCACTGGGAGGCTTCCGCAAGAACAACATACCTACAAGCTCTTTTTTCTGTTTGCATTCGCAGCACCAAACGCTAAGCGATGTAAGGTGACAGTTAGTATACTGTAGCAATGTAATTTGTTCCCTTTGACAAGTCAAAATAGCACTGACGTATAGGCCCAATAAAGCCTGAACTTCACTGTTCCTACCCTGAAATAAGAGCTAAAGAGGTCCATCAAAACAGCGTTCCAAGAAAGAAAGGGGCTAGTTCCTCCAGCTGTTCCTAGAACTATGAAAAGTTCCTCTGGTCCAAAAGCACCTCATTTATATAAGTTGCAGTTTTCACTATAGGCATAAAAAATTGGCCTGATTTGTATTTTATTTAATTTATTATCCTGTTTTTCGTTCATCCATATGCCTTTGGTTTGCATCCTGTTTAAGAGGCATGAAACCCAGGTAGAGAATCTAGATTTTGCTGGCAACTAGAGGTCAAAATTTGAAGCTTGCTGCAGTGATGTAACTGTGCACAACAAACAGTGCTACAGCACTATTGAATGTAGTCATATATGCAACAGAGCACACTTACTACCTGAGCCAACAGCTTTTTGACAGTATTTCTTTTTGTAATTGTTTTTTTTTTTTGTAGTAAGTTTCTTTTATTTTTTTCTTAAATAGCAAATATTTGATGTTTTGAAAGAGATATGCACATTATCACAGGAAGTGATAATGAGTAATATGATTTTTACTAAATACAACACTTAAAAAATATGAAACTGACATGTTTTTGCTTGAAATTATCACAAAAAGTCACTCTGGACCCTCAAAGGACTGATGTGCAGACAGTGAGGGATGAGGAAGATGTTCATGATGCCTTGTGAACCTGCTTGTTGTTCTGTTCATTTTCCATAGTCAAGTTAGCCAATGAGAAGATCTCATTGCCCATCACGTGTAAGATCCGTGTGTTCAAGGAAATCGACAAGACAGTCCACTATGCTCAGATGCTGGAGAAAGCTGGATGTCAGGTATGAACGCAGGGACTGCATGAAAGCTTTATGTCTGTGATTCTAAGCCTTTCTGATTCCGTGGCACAGCCAAACATGACATTGAAAGGCAAATTAAATTATAGATTACAAGGCAAATTATAAGCAAATTATAGACTCTTTGAAATTATCATATGAAACAGGTCAGTAATAATACCCTTTAAGTGTAAGTTCCCTCAGGGTATCTCAGACAAAGGATGTTCGTTTAGCTCTGCACGAAAAAATATTCAGAGCACTTCTTGTTGTCAGTAAAAAATCAGAAACATCAGTCAGAAATGGACTTATTTCTTCCTGCATTGTTTCTGATTGTTACTTTCTGATAGTTTTTTTGGCAGTAGAGGGACCACTTCAGCTGCACCACCCATCTCCTTCTGTCCCCTCTTCTATAAATAGTTGGCCACCTTCTTTTTTGGCAATACAGTCATCTCAAGAGATTAGACAGTAGATTGTTGTAGGCAAGATTCAGTAATATGCAATGCTGGCTGTGCATTGGCTTTTAGTAGTACTAGTGGTACCACTGAAGTTCACGAGGTTGTGCTTCAAAACAGGGATGCTGAATGAGTTAACTTTGTGGGACAATGTAGAGATGGGTGGAAGATAAGATGAGGTAAACTTTTTTGTCCCCAGGGGGAAAATTGTCTCAGGCTAAGTGCACTGCAGACTTAAAAATGAAAGACATAAAAAAAAACTATACAAAATCATATCCTGCCATTCAAGTCCAGCTCAATGGCAGGAGGCTAACAAGGATACAAGGATACAAGGAAGTTTATTGGTCATTATACAACAGGTTGTATAATGAGATTAAAGTGTGGTTCCCTCTTGATTGATTAATTGATTGTATAAAAAAATAAAATTATTAAACATGGAGGAGATGGTGCATTCAGTAGTCTCACAGCCTGAGGGAAGAAGCTGCTCTGTAGTCTGGTGGTACGGCAGAGGATACTTCTGTATCTTTTGCCTGACGGCAGCAGGGTGAACAGGCTGTGGCTGAGGTGGGTGTTGTCTTTTAGGATCCTTTTGGCTCTCCGCAGGCACCTCACCTCCCCGATCTCACTGATGCTTGGTAGATGAGTACCAATGATGTCTTGGGCAGTTTTAATCACTCGTTGTAGAGTCTTCCTGTCCTGGGCCGTGCACATTGTGATGTTTCCAGTCAGGATGCTTTCAATCGCTCCTTTGTAGAAGTTGACAAGAACTTGGCGTGGGAATTTTGCTTTCTTACGTTTCCTTAAGAAATACAGCTGTTTCTGAGCTTTTTTAACCAGGGCAGAGATATGTGAAGTCCATGACAGGTTCTCTGTTATGCTGATTCCCAGGAACTTGAAACTGCTCACTTGCTCCACCTCAGCTCCATTGATGTAAACAGGGTCGTGTGTTTTTGCCTCCTTTTTCCTAAAATCAACTATCAGCTCTTTGGTTTTGCTGACATTGAGTAGTAGGTTGTTTTCTGTGCACCATTCTGCAAGATTGTTGATTATCCAGCACTCAGTAACAATGAGAGGAAGATAGCACCACTACTGTCCTACAGAACAGCTGGGGGGAGTGAAATAATATCACATTTTTCAAAACGAGTGACTCATCCCCTTAAACTTAAGGTTTTACCAAGTTACAGATTTGGCTTTTTGACACACACTGATACCCCAGCTTGTGTATGTTTACAGTGGATGCAAACTCAGAGTTGTGGAGGCTCACAGCCCTTTACATATAACTATTAAAAGTCTCATTCCTGGCAAGTTGCTCATGATACCTTGCAAGTGACGTAGGTATCTGCTTCCTCCGTCTCTGCTCACAGCTGCTCACGGTCCACGGCCGAACCAAAGACCAGAAAGGAGCCATGACAGGCATCGCCAGCTGGGAGCACATCAAGGCTGTGCGGTGAGCTAACCTGACCTTGTTACAATATTCCATTTGTGTTTACATAGTAACATATAGTTACAGATATTTTTCACTCTTTCAAACGACCCAGACCAATTCATATATATTTTAGCCTTGTATTAAATATTGGATACTTGCATCCAGTAATGGTCTAAAGGCAGCTGGAGAGGCTTTAGATCTCTGACAAGAATAAAACTCTTGGGGAAACACTGACACACTGGACTTTAAAATTATTTAAAGCTATTGTGCATAAAATATTAGCTATTTAGAACTTCAGTACAAGCAAATGGGTCAGTATAAGCTTTTGAAAACAATATTGTTTTCAAAAGCTTATTTTCCAAATAACCATATGGCTGACCTGTGAGAATGGTGTCGTATGCAAAATGATACGTTTGAGAAGTATTTTCGGTATTTAATGGATGTGTGTCTGCCATAGGAAAGCAGTGAATATCCCAGTTTTTGCCAATGGCAACATTCAGCATCTGAGCGACGTGGAGCGCTGCATTCAGGAGACAGGAGTGCAGGGAGTTATGAGCGCTGGTAAGGAACATGTGTGCACATTGCATGCTGTCATCATCTGTGTTATTTCTTCTGTGTCAGTCTTTTGCCTGCAGGCATTCAAATGCAGATTGCTTTTTACCCAGCCCTGCACTGCACAGTACAGGTGAATCCTTTTAGTCTTGCAGGTGCATCTCAGCAATATAAAATAAAAGGCTAGAGGGAGAAAAAATCTATATTTTTTTCTCCTTTTATTTTTCTTTTTTATTTGTGGAGAGTGTTATATGGGTTATATATATGTTGGGTGTTATATGAGGCCACATGTTGGTGAAATATCTTCAGTTGTTGGTGGTCCGTGCTCCACTGGGCTTGTAGCCCACAATACTGTATTTGTGTCTAGCCATTCACCTCCATAGTGCACCATAATCTGCTTTGTTTGCGTTCATTTATGTGCTAGAAGTGTTATTTTGGGCCCTGTTCTGCTGCACTATGGATGTTGATGGAAGCCGTATGGAGATTTATACAACCCAACACTCTACCAAAGTTGAGTTGTGCTTCAAGAGTGAAATACCTTCACTAAACAGCAGTGAGCAGTTCTCCGTCCATAGAAAGCTGGGCTCATCCAAATCATCATCATGTTTTGTGTCTCTCATGCCTGTGGGGTCTTTTGTTATAAATCATGACAGACTGGTCTGGTTGGCAGATATGATTTTTCTGACTGCAGATCACCAACTTAACGTTGCAAGATTTCAGGGTATCGAAGTTTTAAATTTTTCTATAATGGTTTGCTTTGTGTATCTTGTCTTCAGAGGGTAACCTTCATAACCCAGCACTCTTTGAGGGCCGCAGTCCCCCAGTTTGGGAAGTGGCTGAGGAATATCTGGAGGTAGTTAAGGAGCACCCCCCGTGCACCCTGTCCTACGTACGAGCCCACCTCTTCAAGCTCTGGCATCACACGTATGTTAGTGTGTGTGTGTGTGTGTGTGTGTGTGTGTGTGTGTGTGGGTCTCTGTGTGTGTATGTATATAGCACCTATAAACATTTAGAAAGCCAAAACCTACACAGAAACATACACTATATGATACAGTGGGCGGTCCAGTACAGTCCTGTGAAAATATGATATAATATGACTTAGATATATTTATTAGAAGTTTTATTTTTTCACCATGTAGTAAGTTGTTTAAATAAATTGGATCACTAAATATTTATTTATTTTTTCATATTCAGATATACCATAGGTATTACTTGTGTACATTTGTTATTATATTATGCCCACCCATAACATGAGTAGTGACCCACATCCACCCCAATACCTTCCCCTGTATCTTACATTATTCATTTATCATATTAACATTTATTTGTTATATTCAAATTGTCTGGTTTTGCTAGATTTTGTTTCTTTTCTTTGGTTTTTAATGTGGTTCATGAAGTATTCCAAGTAGTATTTAGAAGACCATACCAGTGATTCTTCATGTTTAGTGTAGTAGCAACAAAATGTATATACTTTACTTTCCTGCTAATCTTTTCCCAAAACAAGCAGTCATATTTTAGAACTCTGATTCTACCTTTTATTCAGTTATTGGTTTCCATGCATTCCACTGTGATATGAAAATGAACTTTCAGAGACTTCAAACTCTCTTCACACCTGTATTCCATCACCATCATCCACATTAGTTTTCTTAAATATAGCAGCACTGTTGTGTTTTGGTGATTTGAATTTGGGCGGAGTGATACAGTCTCTCTGTCAGAAAATAGTGTGTGTGTGTGTGTGTGTGTGTGTGTGTGTGTGCGCGCGCACGCACTCACATGCTGCACATGTGTGTGTAGGCTACAGATCCATCAGGACCTGAGGGAGGAGCTTGCCAAGGTGAAGAACCTGGAAAGCCTGGCTGATGTCAGCAAACAGCTGAGACTACGCTGCCAGGTACGAGCCAAGACAGACGGATCCAGCCACTTCTGCTTTTTTTTTTTTTTTTTTTTTTTTACTTAACATTTATTTTCTAGGATGGTCCCATTGAGGTTAAGCTTAGTTTCAGACAAAAGAAACAAGTCACAAACACAGAAATGTTCAAATTACACAATTCTGCCAGGGCACAATATACATGAATAAAATGGACCTAACAGAAGCAAAGAAAGCCTAAGTCATCATTGTCAAAGTCCTTTAACAGTGACTTAAAAATTTGACTCAAACTGACGAGACGGAGACAGTTTTCAGTTTTTGCTCTAAATGTTGCAATAATATAAAAAGAAGAACCAGTATCATGTATTGAACCAAACTGTTGGCTGAATGTATCATTACATTTCTATGTACAACCCACTCTGCCCCCACTGAAACACACTAGTTATACAATAGACTGCCACCTGAACCTTTGCGTGAAAATTGCGAAAAGATTTTGCTCTCTATATTGCAATACATCACAGTCATCGCATGGTGTTGTCACAGCAGCTGAAAGTCGATACAGTTGAATCTAGTGCAGAAGATGGGAGCTTCTGGGGACGACCAGTATCCTAATGTTTTCTGTTTCTGCAGGAGGAGATAGCCAAAGGAAAGGATGTGGAGCAGAAGGAGGGCAGTCTGCCCTTCCCTCACTGGATCTGCCAGCCGTATGTCAGACCAGTGTGAGTCTTGAGTTTTTGTTCTTCTTCATCTTTTATGTAATTCCTCTATCATCATGTTCTTGACATAATCTTTTCAGAGGCAGTTGTGAAGAAAGATGTGCATTGGTCTGCTTTCAGTACTTGTTTCACAAGTCATAGATTTCCTCTCTGTAAGTCAAAGGTTGAAGAAGGTACCAGCATGTGTCGAACTGCACAAACTGCTGTGTGTTTGTCACAAAGTTCACTATATAGACTTAAGGGACACTGCCTCGTCGTAGATGTGAACTAGATAGAACTATTACTTAGAAATGCAGCTGAGTATCATCAGCATATTGCAAAAGGAGGTGTTATGTTCCTAAACATTATGAAGCAGTGATATAATCTAATGAGAATAGCATCAGCCCATGAATTAAGTGTGGAGGTGGACCAGATATGAATCTCAACCACCAGTGGAAAGTCAAAATCTGTTTGATATATTGTATTAAAATAAAACTATCTTGATCATCCTCATTGATGACTGACTGTGCCTTATAGGCCAAAAGAACCTGTTGCCAACGGTAACAGCCAGGGATCAGAGGTGAAGAAGAAGACAGTGTGTCAGAAGAGGGCATTAGAGGACTCTGATGGGACAGGGGAAACTCTCTCCAAAAACAAGCAAAAGAAGAAATCGCGTAATCCCAACAAGAACTTCTGTCCCGAACAGAAACGTGAGTTGAATTCATCACATCATCTTGGCATTGGGGCGGGGATCTTAAGTAACTTTCTCTTTTACATTTTTTTTATTTTTTATCTTGAATAAGTACACAGAACACGATGACAATAAATGCAAACAAGAGAAAGAGACAGATAATTACAGTTATCAAATAAAACCAGTAAATATGAATTAAAACCTACACCAACATGAATGAGTACATTCACGTTAATCAAGTCCATCAGCTCTCTGAGATGTCCCTTTTGCAAATGAAGCATCATTAAACATCTGTCTGTGTAATAGTAGTGTATTCAAACACATCAGATGAGGTTGCATTTTATTTTATTTCTAGTGTTTTTATATGGTACCTGCTTTTCTGAACATAATCAGGCAAGCCATACTCAACTGATTTCATTACAAATCAGACTGATTTGAATTCTTTCATTTTTGAAACAGTTTTGTGCTTTCTTTAGCACTTTTTAATGCCTTAAAACAACACTGATATTTTAAATCACCAGGAGCTGTTTGCCATGCTAGTCAATAAATCATGATTGAATCATACTCGTAAAATGCTGCTGGAATCTCCTCTGAAAGTGTTTCTGTTCCTCTTTGCAGCAAAGTACATCAAGTGTGAGCAGTGTGGAAACCCAAAGGTTAGTGGAATGTTGCCCAGTGAATTGAAGCCACCAGCAGACAGTGTCTTTGTCTGATTGCTATGGTTATATAACACTGATATATAACACTGGATAGAAATGTGGCTGGCCCAATTAAGGTTTTTTTTTTTTCTCTGCAGGGAAATAAATGCGTCTTCAATCTGTGTCGAGGCTGCTGTAAGAAGAAGGCATTCAAGGAAGTGGCCGACTGTCCAAGTCAGTACACACACATCCAGCATGTGCATACACATCCAGATGGGTGACAAAGTACCTCAGTAAGGTGTTGGACCACCATGAGCCACCAGAACAGTGTTAGTGCTGCTTGGCATGGATTCTCCAAGTCTCTGGAACTGCTGGACGGATGGAGTTCCATTCCTGCTTGTCCAGTAGCTTGTGGTGGTCCAACACCTTACTAAGACACTTGTTGATGTTGTGCTTTTCCTGTAATTTGTCACTTGTCTGTAGATAATAGTGTCAGTTTGTTGACATCAAATTGAAAGTGTGGTACCCTCTGGTGACCATATTACAGGTCCTCAGCTCTTGGACAGCGGTACTTGTGATCCTGTTTTACTATCTCAACAGAACTGAATAGAAATTATGCTGTTTTTGACAGGGAATTGATAGATCTAATTTTGTATTCATACTGTCTTGCTGCCAAAATGATTTTTGCACTAGCTAACCTAGAGGCTAGTGTTAATAGTGACTTGTAGTTGCATATGTTAACACCAGTTGTTTTGCTAAATTAGCCCACTGGCTTGTTAGTTAAATAACAATTTGTTTAGGTTAATGATGTCAGTGTTCTTAAAGAGATAGTTCACCTATTTTTAAATTGATGAGAGGAAGAGAGCATGACTACTGTCCTACATAACAGCTGGGGGGGTGATGAAATAATTCATTCAGTTCATTTTAGTTTTGTGTTGTGTTTTTTTCAAAATGGTTGAACTATCCCTTTAAGCCACAACTCAGAGTGTTTTGTAGTAGGGACTTAGGACAAGACAGTTTACTGCCACAGTAACCTACATTTCTGAAACAAATCAAATTTACCGCTCACATGTCCCGAACACGACTACCCCACAACAGTCAGGATCTGTTCTTCAAGCCTGGTTGTTCTATATTCAGACATTGCCACGTGGTCGCTGGGACATTTGTGATGCAAACAGAAAGCTGCCATGACATCTGTATGTGGTCCACAGGCCACGGGCTGAGGTTCAAGACCAAGGCAGAGAAGCGGAAGGCAGAGGAGGAGGAGGAGGAGAGGAAGGAGGGCTTGGTGGAGGAGAATGGGCGACCCAGCAGCGTCTCTCAGCCTCTCACAGACACAGCCACAGAGCTGCAGGAGCAGCCTCAGGGACAGCGGCTGCTATGAACAGGACACTGGCTACATTTACCTGTGCAAGAGCCCCGTTGTTGAACCTGGTTTTGGGTCAGTGTGTGTAAATGTATCTGAGTTAGAATAAATTGGTAAGGTCATACTCTGTGAGCTTACCAACTTATTCTAAATAATTTCATTCTCCGTGATGTCAAAAATTCAAGTTTTGCACTTTTTTGCCCAGCCACGATTTCAGCCAATTGGGTCTTTGCTGGGTCATCACACCTTGACAAAGAGCAGTTCAGTCAAAATGTTTTCCTTAACAACGTTTGGTGGGCAAAAGTAAAGTCTGGCTAAACAAACATGATGGTTTAAAGTACTGGCAGTAAGCCACTGTTGCTCAGTTAAGGAGGAGGGGAGAGTATGCTGCTAACTGGTTTATTCACGACCACAGGGAAACTCTGTCACAGAGGTTTGTGTACACAAATTTACTTGAACAATTAGAAAAGTCAACTTTGAAACTTGAAATTTTTCAAACTAGTTTTGAGACTTTCACAATGTCACAAACACCTCCTGCCTCAATGCAAATGACAGCAATTGTCATTGCACCCATAAGATTGCAATGTTTGTTCTCCTAACAGCAAATGCTTTCGCACAGCATGTGAAACATAAAACTATGCAACCGTATTTCTCTTAAAATTAAGAGCACTGCTTCATTCCTTTCAACCACGCCAAATGAAAGTTACATCAGTTACTACGCATCAAAATGTCTTTTAATTCAAAAGAAACACACTCTGTGGTGGTGATGCTTAAACCTTCAACTGTTTTGAGTGAAAGCTTTGACAAATCTTAATATGCAACATTCAGAAACAAGGATAGAATTTATACATCCAACGCACATGCTTGTCTTTTTCCTTTTGCTGGCAGATGCTCCCATTTTTAAAAAACTTTTGCTTCACTAGTCCCAGATTTGCGAAGTTCTACCAGTTATAAAGCTTTTGTTTTTGTCACCATGCTTGCCACATAGAGTAAGACATGGGTCATTTGACTGGACTTTGGGAACAGTTCAGTCTTAGGTGTCCCAGTTGACATCTCTGTGAGCAGACCTTAACCAGAGTTTGGACAACAGCCAGCTTAGTCTGTGCTTGTAAATGTAGCCATGTCCAGTCAGTGGACATCAACACATACTGCAGCTGCTACGTAACCTCATGGACAAGTGGTCGTCCAGGACCGGACCCTGACTGTATGGGACTGATGTGGGCAGGACTTCAGCAGACCAATACGGAGAGGGGGGTTTGTTATATGGCTTTCCAAGGTCTCTTTCTTTGTGACAAACTTTGGATATTTCACTATACTCCCGTCCGAGGATAAAGTTGACAACTCTTCGCTTTAATACCATCTCCCAAGTCAGAGGGTTTCCCAATTAACTCTGCCTTCCTATTTTTTTAAGACTTCAAGACTTTGACTTGGCGTTTTGAAATTCTTTTGGCCAAAATAATTTGCTTGAACCACCAAAGTTTTAAGTTTGAGTAATTGTTACATGGATGTAGAACGTGCATCTATTTTATTTTTATTTTTTTTTATAACCTTCATGTAAGGTCATGAATGTGGTTGCATTTTAATTTTATTTGCTTGAGTTTTATTTATTTCCAGTTGGGCTGCGGTTTGCTCATAGTGCATTGACTTTAAATGTGCCTTTTGATGAGAAATAACCACTGCCTATCCAGATATGAACTTGTGTTCATGAAAGGGAAAAAGCAAGATCAAAGTGGTGCTCCTTCTGCTCAGTGGCCAGAGTTTCAACATCCAGTGTCACCATATATAAAGGGATATTTCACCCTTTTTAAAAATGTGATATTATTTCTCTTCCGCCCTAGTTGTTATGTAGGACAGTAGCACCACTACTGGCCTACAGAACAGTGAGGGAGAGTATCCTTTTTTTTTTTTTTTAAGGTTGAACTAGCCCTTTAAATTCATGTCAGAGCTGCATTAAGAAGGTCTACAAATTTTGCTTTTTGACACCTGCTGATACCCTGGATTATTTCATATGATAGTTGTTGCAGACTAAGCATTGTGGAGGCTCACCACCCTTTCCCCTTCAACCATTGTTTGAAAATGGCTGAACTAAACCTTCTGAATGTGTTACATGTATCATTTTAACATGGATCCACCATTATCACATTCATTTTGAGACATTAGAAGAGTGATCATGAACAAATGACACCCATGCCGAGAAGATCTCCACTGACCTCTGCTCTTACATCGTGTGCCACCAGACATAAGATGTCATAATTAATTTGACAATGGTAGATTCACAGCGCCTTTGTGGGATACAGGAATAATGGATTCTAATGTGTTATAATGTGCGAACCATAAGCTTGTACACTATAACAATTACCAACAAAGCTTCTAACATGTATCATGCTCCATGTCTCTTAATGAAGTAAATGGGACAATATGTCACCACATCCAAATTTTGTTTTAATGAACATTATGAGATCTGTGTTGTTTATTCCATATAACCTACAGGAGATGTCAGATTCAGTGAAGTGGTAGCCAGTATTTTCAGTACACCGTGCTGACAAACTCCATACAGTATGAGAGACTGTATTGACTCCACATACATGCTTGACAACTGACAAGTCTCCCAAAGTCTAGTGTAATGGGCTGCACCAGCCCATTACACTAATAATAAGCCCGACTGCAATTAATCGTTTGTCCAAATGTTTTTCATTGGCAATACAGAGCCTTTTTGTCATGACCCCTTTGACCAACAAATTGACTTGGCATAAACGGCACAAAGAGTCAACATTTGACTGACATTTTTCCAGGTGAGTTATTGCTAAATTAATCTCCCCCTTGGTAACAAAATGACCAATGTGCATCTCCTAGTAGCAGAGACAGTGCATAGTAAGAGGGGTTGTTTAGTTTAATATGTTAGTCTAGTCTGCCTGACTCGTTGATCCTTTATCTGACTGAGGTTTGTACAAGTTAGACTCTCTGGCCCCGACCACAGCTCTGAAATATCAGCAGTGTGTTGATAAATCCATGGCGCTGTCCGTGGTGCTGAAGCAGCTATTGATTTATAATTGTGCCTTTTTCTCTCAGTCCATACCATCTGTCAGTTTCTTCTTGGATCTATAATATTCTCTAAACTATATCATAGCCTATATATTCTATAGAGCAGTATCACTGTCATCAAAGTGACAAGTAGCACTGAGTAGTCATGAAAGAGCAAGAGGATCAATAGAGACACACTGCTGCCTGTAGCATTCCTATAATATGTCTGATCATTTAGAAAGGCCTGTGCTGCTGAAAATACACCCCAGATGTTCTGTAACAAAATATTTTAGAGGAGAGATGTTTATGGATATAGTTTTTAGTATAAATGTTTGGTGTAATGTGGGAGTGTGGCAGGTCATGTGACTGGGGAAATGAACCTGCACTGACCACACCATGTTCAGTTGCTTCAGTTACATAATTCCAGCTAAAGTTTATAAAAGTTTATAAAACTTTACACTAAATAAAGCCTCCACAGGCACTGAAGAAACAGACAGCAAGGACAGCCAATCTGAAGGTAAAAGGCTAGGCTCATTCTCAGTGCATACACACTAAAATGTTCCAGCATCAGTGAAAAGGCGATTTCAGGCAAATATTTAGTCTGCTACTTAAGTGTCAAATTTACAGTAATTATTTAAATCTTTTAACATGAGGATGTGTGTAATTGTTGTCCTCATGGTTCTAAAACATGCTGTAGAGTCTTAGGTTTATTATTCATTTGTTTATTTTCAGGTGAAACAGATGATACATATTAGTGCTAGTGAGAACTGCAGGCAATATTGCCCAGACTGCTGGCCCTGCTACGACCACACTTTTATCTGTTCTCTGAACTTCATGCTATATGATCTGAGTCTAAGGGGTTAATGACCAAGAATGTACTCTAGACAGCTCCAGTGGCCTACTTTCCAACTGGGGTTAAGAGCATTGCATGGTGCACGGAGTCTACACTCTTTAATGTTATCAGTGACCTTGTTTTAGCAGTGGCTGTGGGTTTTACTTTAACATCTTAGTGTAGCCCTTGACAGTCTTCAGCACACATTGCTTGCAGAGTTTCTCAGAGTTCAATTTCTGGCACAATCCTGATTTCTATGGAAATAAAATACTAAAAGACTTTATTTTCTTACAAATGTGTGCTGAGATTTGCAAATGCATTCTTACATTGTTTTCTGGAAATACATGTTTGGATTTGTAAATGCTTAATCACAATTGCAAATTTGTACAGAATTTGTCACTTCAGTAGCTACAAATCCAAATTTTATTATGGTACTTAATGCTAACTGTGATTACGATACACTTAACTGTGGTGCTATCACGGTTTTAACAAGATACTCTGTGATAATTATCATAATGCTGTGTCTTTAAAGGTGTTATATGGTAACTATGATTAATTGGCAGTAAAAAATAGAAAATCCGATTAAACATAGTGAACAGTTCTATCAGCAGGCTTTTTTATTCTAATGCAGTTGAAAAAAAACAAACAAAAAAAACAGCAATCTGATTAAACCTCTGCAGGATGTTCAGCTCATGCAGCTTATCTTAAAATCACAAAAACTGTTTTTTTACAACTAGTTACAAACATTTCTCAATACTAAGTTCATTCTTTCCAAACTCCACACTGTTACAATATCAGCACTCCATACCAACAAAACTGTAAAAGGTTTTTTGTTGCTTTGACACACAATGCATTTAATCACTACATTTTTCAAACCTCTTGAATTTATTTCTCATTCAGTAACACTTTATCTGCAGCCCATCTTGCAATACACAAAATTCAAGTGTACAGCAATATAAAACACAAATCATAGATTCAGAATCCCTAAAAAAGTGGCTGTAATGGTGATAGAAACCAATGCTATTGACCTGTTAACTGATGTTGTGTAAATGAGACCAACCACATGGTCTAATGTCTCCTGGATCCCTGACATTTTAGCAGAACTATAAGTGTCACTGTATTACAATATTGAATTTTTGCAGTACTTTACAACTGAAGTATTTTAAGTTATACCTTTGCAGTTAAAACTAATTTGTTGTTAAAAAAAATGCTGCCTGAATTGTATGGCATACTTTGAAAATTATTCTCCAAAGTGCAAAAAATACAGACACACAAAAGTGATGCTTCAAGGTTTCCTAAGAGCTTGAATTACTCTAAATAAATGAGCAGATCTTAACTATTTCTGGCAAAACGTCACATGGGGAAAGGTACTGCCGGAGGATTTGACTTGCTAAGCCTTGCCAAGAGGAAGGACAGGAGGATGAGACCTGCTTCAACCTGTAGATCCTTTGGAAGGTCCATTGCCTGGGGGTGTGGACGCCATCACCTTCATGCTGCATCCTGCAGTTCCAAAAGGAGCTTTCAACCAGGTGGGAAAAGGAGACGGTGAAGCAGGAGCAGAGATGATGCCAAATATAGATATACCCCAGCAAAACCCAGCCTCAGCCACCAGTAAGGGCTCCTGAACAGGAAGCCCCAGTTCCTCAGCTGCCTGCCCACCATGACTGTCCTGGGAAGTTTTGTTGGGTCTGTTGTTCCATGGCTGGAGGAAGGTGGCTATATTGAGCAGTAATTGACCATGTTTGAGCAGCTTGCAGCTATGTATCAATGGCAAGAGAATGACTAGGCAGTGAGACTAAACCCTTATCTCAATGGAAAGTCCCAGAGTGCCTATGTGGCAATGGCAGCTGCTAACACTTGGACTACCAAAGTGTACCACCAGAGATTCAGAGATCCAGACATGCAGCCAAATCAAACTCCCTGTGAACTATATAACCACCTGATTGACCTGTACCAGAACCAGTATCTGTCTTCAGAAGTGAGAGTGTGTTCAAGAACATTCCCAGAGTCTGCCCAGCAGGCAGCCCAGTTGGTGGAGACGTTCTGGCCGCCAGACATGGACCTAAGATCTACTGCTTGAAGTCAGCAGTGTGGGCTATATCTGTGGGTTCCAGTGTGGGCAGCCAATAGAAAAGAGGAGTTGTGGCCAGTCCAAAGCTAAACCAAACTGGTGTTACTGTGGACAGCTCACAGCTTTTCATATACAGGCCATCAGCTGGGTGTGGCAAGCAGTGACACCTGCCATGTCTTAAACTATATAAGTCCCAGTTTGATGATATTTTGATCATATAAAATTAACTGAAATTTTGCATTTTTAAACACAACAAAAATTTTAATTATTAAAGCAAATTCACTTGATTTCTTTCAAAAACATGTGAAAAAGGCTGACCCAAAAATGAGAAAGAAACCAATAAAAAGTTATAAGAAAATTACCATAAGATTCCCCCCAAAAAGTTTTTTTTTACTAAAAGAAAAAAAAGAAAAGCAGCTACTACTACTACAAAAAACAACTATCAGCAATTAGCAAATAATAATAACAATAATAATAATATTAATAATAAATTACCAGACAATTTGTAAAACATTACCAGAAAATTTGCACAAAAAAAGTTTTAAAAATCACGATAATTATTTATAATTATCAGGTAAATATGATAACTCATACATATATTTGAAATTAAATTATAAGAAAATTACCATAAGATTACTACAAAATTACCCCAAACAATTTATTAAAACAAATTACAAAAAAGAAGAAAAGAAAAAAGAAAAAGAAAAAAGTTTTTTTTTGTACATATTGTAAACAAAATGGCTCTCATGCCTCCTGTAAATGTAATGTGTAAATCCTTCATTTGGTTTGAGAGCTGTCAAGGAATTGGGGAATGGAATATGCTGAGCAACTATGTTGAGTCAAAAGTGCAAAGTGTCCCCTCTGTACTGAGCTCAGCCTACGTCTGTCACAGATTTGAATACAGTTCTACATTTGCAGTTCAGGCTAATTTGTTGTTACAATATCTGCCTGTATTGTTCAGCATACTTGGATCATAATTCTCCAAACATACAAAAATACAGACACAAAAAGTGATGCTTCAAGGTTTTATTGCTGGGAGCTTGGATTAGGCTAAATGAAAGAGCAGATGTTAACTAATTATGGCAAATCATTATAGGTATTGCAGCAGGATTACAGTGAACCACTGGAGAATTTTCCCAGTTATTGATGCAAGTGAGAAGCTGAAGCAGTGAAAGATGTTCACATCATGGAGCTCAGCCTCTGAGCGGTCCAGACCTCAGCTGAGGGCTAAGGGTAGCGGTCGATGGTTTCACGTATGAAGTCCAGGTTCTGAGCCACTCGGGTGTAGACGCTCGGGAGACCTGCCAGGGCACAACCCCCAGAAGCCCCATAACTCAAGATGCCCACCTGCACAAAACCATGAGTTGTACGACAGACTAGGGGCCCGCCGTAATCTCCCTGTGAGGCAGAAACATCACACACACTCACACACTGCTTCAAGTCTGCAAGCAAATCACTGACATCACCTTGCCAAATCAATGTGTGCTATGCCTAAAATGTTTCTGAGGACTCACATCACAGCCGTCCTTTCTGCTTTGCATGTATCCTGCACACATCATGTCATCAGTCAGGCCAGGATATGCTGCCTTACACTCACTTTGATCTATAATGGGAATCTTCAGCTGCTGCAGGGTTTCTTTACCTGACAGTGGGACTGAAGGGAGTCCAACCGAGGGTGGCCAAGGGGAGAGAGAGAGATAGGAATCAAGGAGAAATCAAGGAGAAAATAAAGACAGAAAGTGAGAGGAGGACTTTGTCCTTGCAGATGAATTTGTCCCTACATGGGCACTGGATGTTGAACTCACCGTTTTTCCCAATGTTGCCCCAACCAGTGAGCCAACACTCAGATGATGAATCAAAGGTGTCCTCGACGGTGGTTAGAGAAACATTAGCAACTTTCGCTGAGAAGGTGACCTTTTTGGACATCTTAACCATGGCGATGTTGTTCAGGTAGCCGCTGGCCTGGACCCGGTAGTACGGGTGGATGACCACTCTTGAAATGCCTCGGAAAAATTTGGATGGCCCCCTCAGGTTGTGTGAGCCGAGCCAAATCATTGATTTTCTCATTACAATGTTGCTCCGTCTGTGACACACATACATACATAGACACTTATTTATTTTACTATACAGTACTCAAGAGGACTTTGTATTGACCACATAACCACTGACCCCAGCTGTAACCTAACCTAACTCTAATGCTAACTCCAATTTGACTTTAGCCAATTAAAATGCTGTCACTGTGTAGGTCTACAACTCAAACTGTTTTTCCCAAGGACATTTTAATTCTATTTTTATGATTGTATTTAACAGGGATAATGCACATTAATCTTGTGGTATTAATAAATGGACACTATAATTAGAATCATTACCATGAGACAGTTGATTTACTATACTGGACAAAAGCAAAGCAGGTTAAAGGCAAGCAAGCTGATGGATGTCCAGCAGCAGAGCAATAAACAGGCACAGGTAAACAAAGCTGTAACAGAGAGTACGGACATTACTTTCTGTAGAACACACACACACAGACAAACAGACTCTTACTGGTCCACACATCTTGCAGCGGTCAGCACCCACTCATCAGTCAGGAGGGAGCCACCGCAGCGCCACTTGACTCTGCCGTCACTCAGGTTTAGGTGAGCCATCCACGGCCAGGCGCCCTCTGGAGCATCCTCCCCTCCCACAATGAAGCTCCATGCCTTGTCTCCAAACACACCTAAAATGGAATAAGTTATATTTTACCACCTGTAGCACAAAATGACCATAATATGATTACTGAATAACTCTCTCAGTAATGCTGAATACAGTCAGCTGAGATTCACAGGCACTCTCCTCATCCTCCATCCAGTTCACTACTTATTTCCATCAGTTTGACAACCTGAATGGAGTCACATGCAGCCTAAATCATCACATCAGTCCTTTAAGGTGAGAATAATGTTCTTAAGAGAGTGGCAGCTGTTTGTGTTTCTCACCTCCAGTGTTCTGGGACAGCAAAACCACAGCCAGCAGTCCAGAGAGACACATGGCTGTGACAGAGTGAACCAGCAGGCTCTGGTCCAGAGAGACCAGCCTCAGCTTTATACACAGCTGGAGATCTGATATCAGCAGCAGTTTGTAATCAGCACCATCAGCCCTCTGCTTCCATACAACTGACAGCTGCCCCTCATATCACTGTTAAAGGAAGTTAACGCAAAATGTGATATTATCATGTATGATAAAACTTTGTTCAGTTTACAATTTACATGGATTAATGTGGTGGAGGGGTGGAACTTGATGGGGTGGCCTTGCAGACACAGTGTAAACCTTACTCATTATTTAAACTTAAATGAAACCACACACACACATACACACACACATACTGATTGCGTTGTTTCTGCCCTACAGACTACACTGTTGTTTGGCCAGAATATTACATTCTGTCAGTAAATTCTGGGGCTTCCCTTTCATCCTCTTCAGCCAACCCGTCATCCAGCCCATCTGCGTTTGTCATCTTCAGGGATCTATATCAGTCCTCCATTCTAAGCATTCTTTGATTTTGATTCTCACTTTGGCTCTTAGATGTTTTGCCATGAACACCGTTGGAATCAAGAGAGCAAGATGATGCAAGAACATAAAATGTAACAATTTTCATACACTGGCTGAATCATGTTTGTGTAACACTGGTGAATAAAAAATAACAGCTAAAGGGACACTTAATCATGTGAAAACTTGATATGCTTGATTTGATTTCTTTCTTGTCTTCATTTTGCAGCACAAAGTACTTTACGGCATCATATCTAAAGCACATTTCGCAACATATCTCTTATTAATGAGTTGTGATGCTGCAAGTAAGAAACTTGAAAGAGCGTTTTACAAACCAAACCAAAACAAATGTGTGTGAAATGCTAATATTTCTTAAACGTTTGATACAGCTAAAACAGACTGGGATCAATCAGCCTCCAAAGACACACTGCTGCGTACAAAATGTGTCCAGGACACTGAAAACACATCATCATGTTCATCTCATGTTAACCCACTAGTCCTCATTAAAATTAGGAAAAGTTGTGAAATATGAAGCAAAAAATATATTAATCATGTATTTAGAGATGTTTAACACTTAAAGGATAATACACACTCTATGGTGACTTGATTAGGTCCACCTGTACACTCTTATGCAGCTCAGGTCAGCAGCTCTGCCATAAATTCTGCCTTTTAACAAAGTGTATAATGTTCAGTTTGTGTTGACATTGTGGAGAATGTATAAATTTAATTCTATGTTTATTATTGAGGTTGTAGTTTGCAGAGGTCTTGTGCTGGACTACATTATATCGAGAGGTGTTTCTCATTTTTTGTCCTCCCTATTTATATATATGAGGGGGACAGAATAGTAGAAACAGCTGTCAATAAAATGCAGTCCAGTCCAACAGCAGCACTAACTATGAGCTCAATGCCAAACAAAGAAGTGAATGAACACCTCTGTTACTGTGACAAGACAAGCTGAGCATTATAGGCAGCAGGAGAGGAAACTTTATGGCACAACAGCTGGATTGGATGGTATAAAATTGTAAATGTGGGCCAATAAAGTAGCCACTGAGTGAATATAAAAGATAATGAGAAGATTAAACTAAGCATCAGTAGTTTTGTTTACAATCGCATCTCAAGGGGAACCTTTGGGCCAGGCTCTTGTTTCCGCGAGAATCTATTTTTGTGAAACACCGGCTGTGTTGTGAGTCACATGAGTCACAGAAGTTTTGGCAACGACAGAAGTGAGAAGATGGTACAGCGAAACCCAAATGCCGCTAGTTGTCAGTCTCTAAAGTAAAAGTGTGACGTGGGAGTGTTTTACGCGCTCTTATCATGTTAATTGGCCCCCTGTCCCGGTACACCCGTGTCAAGGCGTAGAGTTAGCTGGGTAGAGTCTGCTCGCTAAGTTGCTATGGTTCCTGCAGATAGCTAACTAGCTACCTAACTTCACCATAAGTGTATTGTAGCTCGTTTTCTTTATTTATGCTCTCTGCGACATGATGGACCAAGCAGACAGCGTCAACGCAGATCCTGTTCGAGGTGTTGACACTGAGGGTGAGTCTGTCATTTGTCAGCGACATGTCTCTTTGACCTAACTGATTATGGACCTAACTCAAGCGACTCCTTAACTATTATTTATAGATCGGAGGTCTCGAGTGCGCAACTGGACTGGATTTTGGTGAGTACCCAGAGTCTGGAAGCCATAAGCTACCAGTTAAATCCCTTTACATTGGAAGAATCATGCTAACTTGACAAGAAATGGGTATGATGTTGTTAAAGTTCTTGATGAAAAGTAGTTCAGGTTGCTTTGTTAGCAAAAAAAAAAAAAAAAATCTCAATCTGTCCCTTTAGTGCAAATAATCATATAACTGTTAAAATACCACTGATAAAATGCATGTTCCATCTGGCTTTTTGAAACCAAGATAACCTGATATCAGTGCACAGTCGGTGTTCTTTCCCAGTGCAGCTCTGAGGCCTGCCTTGGACTTATCAGCTGCTGATGTGCTGTGTCCTCTCTCGATCTCTTCAGGCTCCTGGGATTGTGCAACAATTTTGCTTATGTGGTTATGCTGAGTGCTGCCCATGACATTCTCTCAAAACAAGGGTCAGGAAACTCCACAGTGCATGTAAGACCGCAGATTTGTTTGCAGTTTGCATGCTTCCTCCTCACTCTGAAGCATGTAGAAATGATTTCATGTTTAACAGCAAATATCCAAATTTCTTTCCTTTTTTTTTTTTTTTTTTTTTTGGCATTTTCATTGTAGACCCCAACAACAGCATCCTTGGACTTTGAAGGGGGAAACAGTAGCAACAGTAGCCGCTATGACTGCAACCCTGTCTCTACTGCGGTAAATGGAGATGCATCATACAACACTAGACATTCATAACCAGTCGAGAACATTGCTTTGCTAGGGGGTCTGTAGAAGTTGTCTTTTGCAAAATACAATCTAAGAGGAATGATAATGCAGCAGTGCTTTTGGAAATCAAAGAGTGAAAAACATTAGGTATTATGGCTGGACCAAGCAGCGCTTTCTGTATTTATTAATAAATTAATAATGTTATCCTAAATGTTACACTGCAGACTCACCCTGTGTCCACAAATTAAAGGGTCACTGGATGTCAGGTGATTGTCTGCAAGTGACAAATCAAACCTTGATGGGAAACTGTTTTAAGACACTTAACGGTCAAGAAAACAGCTACTGGCTGTGCTCCTTTCATTTTCTGATCCATTTTGTTGTTTAGTGGTGTATTTTTTAATTGGCCAAACATGGACGTTCGATGTATCAGTGGCTGATGTTTTATCCCCTAATAAATGAGAAAATTAAATTAGTGTTTTAGTTCCAATTACAGAATTTCAACCCTCAGTTCCATCCAGTAATAATGGAACCTTTTCCTTGCAACAGCTTGATTTCTCTGTGGCTCTGTGCAGTTAGCATTTGAGTCATTTCAGGGCAAAAAAAGGTTGAACACATTCATTTCATGAGTGTTTATGAGTTTTGACAGGCTGCTCTTATCAGACGTTGCGATGCACTACATGTTGGGTGTTGTATAGGTTCTCTTGATATTCTTTTTTTCCCAAACTTTTCACAATTCACAAATTTAATCTAGATTTTTCTTGTTTTTCACTGCTACACACTGATGGTAATCTTTGCCGGCATGATCATGTGACTGGTGATTTCCGTTTCTAGGTATACATGTTCTGTGCACTTGAGTGAATTGGGGTTTGTTTGACAGAGCGCTCAGTGACTCTTGTAACATTATAGCATAGATAGTCAAAATCTGGATTTTACGGTTCAGCTATTTTATGCATTGATTCAAAGCATAAATTTGATTTAATCAGTTTATCACTGAGCTCTGCCTGTGTATAGTAACTGTATTGGCAGTGGGAATATAAACTGGTCAATCTGTAAAGTCAGCCTTATTGTCCTCTCAGTAGTTATGAAAATGAAAGAGTAATGTTATCAGTTATTGTATAGTATTGGCCACAACAAACTGTTGGTTATTGGTTATGGTTATCAGCCCTGAAATTTTGTATTGGTGCACCTCTGACCCTGACATCACACCTAGATATTACTTGCAAATATAGTGGAGTATAAAAGCAGAAAATCTTTTAGTTATTTAAAAAAAAAAAAAATCAACAATAAACATCATGTTTTGGTATCAGTCCCTCAAAATTAAAGAAAAAGATCTTTTTTCAGAGTTGTTGCAATTCCTAAACTTCTATCGTTCGCCTGTTCAAATCATAGATTCACCATGGGTGCAAGTTAAACATAAATATTCTATAAAATCTATTAAAATGTGTAGTTTCCTTTTAGCATCTCTAATGTGGTACATCAAACATAAAAACAACTTGGAGGGAAGCCCAGCCACTAAAGATTTTTTGTGAAAGAGGGCCTTGCATGCCCCATGCTGTGTAGCTGTTAGTGTGAATATAACAGGTGTCCTGTTCAATGGCTCCCTCAGGCTGTGCTCCTGGCTGACATTCTCCCCACCCTGCTCATCAAGCTGACTGCCCCCTTCTTCATCCACAAACTGCCCTATGGGTAAGGAGATAACCCTCTAATAGACTTGATTCTGTTCCATTTAATTATATCAGGGCTACTCCAGTGAGCCAGCATGAACAACTGCAGGACCCTGGCTCTGTGGCCCTGTCTGCACCTGGTATTAAACAAGAGGACAGCTTTCTTTCTGTCCTTTCACAACTACCATTAGAATGTGTCTCCATGTGTGTCTCGCATGCTCACCTGGGATTG
>OMLB01000895.1:7004-24718 GCA_900302555.1 Myripristis jacobus
TAAGAGAGCAGACTTATCATCTTCCTCAGCTGTAAATTCACAGCTTGTCCCGAGTCTGGATCTCCTGTCCCTCTACAACAGCTGCCACCTAACCATGACCACAGTATGCTCGACTTCGCTTGGAAATGGCTTGATACAGTATTTCAGCTTCTCTTGCCTCCCCCCAAACAGATTAAACGAAAGAGAAAAGCACCTGCATATGTTCTGTCTATATTTATATAAACATTTACACAAAACTCGGATCTTTGTCTTCTGGGGATGTTGGTGCACACGGATGCTGCAGCTCCTGGCTCTCTTTTCATGTTTATTGAATGTGTGCTTGGTGTCTCCCTTTAAATTGTCTCATTAATAGCACTGACCAGGAGCAGCATTCCTAATTTTGTCTACCTGTACAATGTCAATAAAGGCTTCCTATTCTATTCTACTGTGTTCTGAGAAGCACTGAGGACATACCCTCTTCTTACGCTCTTCCTCAAACTCTTGGATCCTGTAGGCGAGCACATCAGGAAGAAGCAGAGCGCCTGCCACAATACTCTCCTCTGTCGCCTCCAGCACTGGGTAGATTAAACAAAAGAAAAGCACAAGACATTCATTTTCAAATATGAGAACCTGGTCACAGGAACCAGTACACAGAAAATAGTATTTCACATTCCCTTGAAAAGAACAAGAGTTGCATGCTGAAAAAACTGGTAAAACAATGCATGAGCATTGGTGATTTTATTTGACAGTTAGATCAAAGCCTATTGAGAGAGAAAGCCAAAACAAGGCTGCTGTCTGCTCTGACAGAAAAAGAGTGCAGTACAATCTTTTGGCCACCAGGGCCAGTGTTAAGCACTTGCTAAAGTAATATATATGGTGATCAATGGGGCTAACTGCTATAAAATAATCACTATATTTAATTCCAAATATTTACCAGTAACAGCACTATTACTGTTATTGTCATATAGTCCAACATTTAAAATGAAGACACAATAATTATAGGCTGATGTAAAATCCAAAGCTATGGCAATTTCATAAGATTTCCACCAATATTAGTGGTGTTGACTGGTTACATAACCAGATGGAAAAAAGATTTTTTTTCCTATATGGTTCCAGAATTCATTCATCAGCATCTGGTCGTTTTAAGTAATGCACACTAAAGAAAAATAATTATCATTTAGAGAGCTGATTTTCTGGAAAAGTCCCGTTTTGGTGCTCTACGTCGTCCCCTTGAGGTGGCCTCCCTGTATAGACTATTTCTGATTACATGTACAGCAACACATTTGTATGTAAACTTTCCAGAGCCACAGTCATAGTAGCATTATTGAGTAACTATCTAACCTGGTGGTGACTGGGAGGGCTCTGGGGGCTTGGTGGGTTGCGGTGCATCTCTCTCCTCACTGATCAAAGAGCCTGTGTCGATGCTTGTGTCCCGCTCTGGGATCTCATTGGTGACGGTTATCGGGGGCTTGGCTACAGGCACGCAGCTGCTGAGGCCACTCTGCTGCTCTCTCTGGCCCCTGATGCGATCCAGAAGTTTCTTCAACGCCCGTCTTGGAGCAGCTCTGGACGGCTCCACTACAAGAAATGGAAATACAACCAAACTCATCAAAGATCATCAACTATGATAGATAACTACTGAAAAGTTGCCTCAGTCATCTTGTTTTCAGGGCAGATAGAGGCCTGTACTTGCTACAGTACTACCTGATGAAAAAAAGTTTGAAGTCAACTAATATTCAGAGGATGTTATCTAATGGTGTCTTCATAACATTATCCCTCTAAAATTACAAACAATTATGCAATTTGAGCTTTATCAAAAAAGACCGAGACCTATGTGTTAACACTGCTGTAATGCAAGAATGCAAGAGACTTATATCAAATGTTCAGCACAGTCTTGAAACAACTCCACACAACTGATGAATTCAGATTTGAGGTGCTCAGTGTCTCCTGTCAACCTTGTGCAGATGTTTCCTGCTCAGTGCTTCCTGCTTCTTGCTCCGTGTCCTGCTGTGTGTTTTCTGTTCCTGGTGTGATGGCGTCGTCCAAGGTGACGTCCAGCTCTTGGTCCTGGCTGCCTGTGGACGGGGCTGGCAGTGGCTCTGGGACCAGCTGCACCATCAGGTCACCTTTAAACCCTGACATGAGACATACATGAGGCTTTAGGAGGCTACAGTCACTCATAAGCTAGATACATCCACAAGGTCACACCATACAGTGCCGACATGCAGCTACTAGGCCTGGGTATCGCCAACAACTTCACATTACAATATGCATAATGATACAATATGCATCACAATGCACATTAATATTAAATGTTGACCATGTCCCACACAGGATTTAGTACAACAGCTATTTATTATAAAATGTATACTGCTTAAACCAAAAAAAATTGATACAGCATTTCAGCTCCAAGAAAGGCCCAAAGAGAACAAAATATGCTGTTTTTAAGTTGTTTTTTAAAGCAAATTTTTTTAAACTTGAAAAAAGCCTGTTGTTTTCTATTATGCCTTGGTGCAACAATAATGCATATTCACTTGACTTTGCGTGCAAATCCTGCATATTACATTATTCATGTCCAAATCTCAACTGCCTGGTGTTTGCAAAAAAAACAAAATGCACCCATATTCTGACCTCAGTTTTGTCGGCGGTGGAGAGACTTTCTCCTCCTCCATGTTTGCATTTTGCTTCAGACTGAGTCCTGATATGTATTAGGGATATGCTAATTTAACACAGCACTGGCAGCTACATATTATGAAGAAGGAATACAGTAGACCAGGAAACTGCTCAATTAATACTGTAGTATCAATATTTGCAGTCAAATGTTGAATGTCCTGCAGCTAGTATCAACAAACTAATGTTGAAATGATTAATCAATTAGCTGATCGACAAAAAATGAATTGATTCCAAGTCGGATGAACAACTTTTGCCATTTATCAAGTAACAATGCCAAACATTTGTTGATTAAAGCTTCCCTAAGATTCTAAGATAGTGCTACTTTTCTCTGTTCATCATATCATTATAAAATTAATACTTTGTTGTTGTTTTTTTTGGCTGCTAGTCAAACTAAAGAAGTTTGACGACATCACTTTTGACTCTCATCTCTTACCATTAGCATTTGTCTTTCTCTTTGACACACTAAAGACAGCACTGCAAGAGGAAACATTCTTGTTGACAAATTACAAAATGTTGATTCAGCAGTGGTGAAGTATCACAGGGAGCCCATACCAAAACAAGTGGAGAAGATGGGAGATAAACAAAACATTGCAAATTAGCTCCCCTCAAAAAACTCAAATAAAATAAAAGCCCACCGTTTCAAAATAGTGATTTCATTATAATAAAAGTATTCAGATAAGAATGGCTTAATGCTAATTCTGCAGTAATATACAATTCTTACTCCTCTCTCCAGTGTACATGTCCTCAAAGGCAAACTCCATCTCCCTCTGGTAGTCCTCCCTCATCTGCTGTCTCTTGTAGAGCGGCTGGAAGATCTGAGCTGGCATCTGGGAAACCTGCTGTCGCCTCCTCAGCAGGTCTGTCTGCTGCATGTGCTCCAGCTCCACCAGGAGGCGCTCACGGTCCTGGGAGGGGGTTAAAATACTTTATTTTTACACTCTTTTCTGGGATTGTGCGATGCCAGGTGCTTATTCTATTACCCCATGTGAGAAACACTGCTAAGACTAACGCTAAGAATTATTTCTAACTTCCTAACTCAGCTGTGACTTCGTGCTGTTGGCATTCTAAAAATTATATATGCTTATATGCCATGTTTTTGAGCCCACTTGAAAAAACCTTTCATCTATGTAACTAAACACTGAAATTTGGCTTAAAAGTACACTGTGTAAAATCGGAGTGGCCGAATCGAAGTAAAGAACCTTTACACTCACCTTGCAAAAAAATGGAATAAGCACGTAATTTGATGGTTGACTATACATGGCTATCATGATGTGAAAGTAGCCTGGAGTGCATGCATGCAAATGAATGAATATGGTTCATTTGTATGAAAGCTCATCCGCAAATTATTATGATTGTTAGATTTGACACACAAACATAAATCAGCCTTCAACACTGCATGTCAGTACTAAACCTGCATGAGCTGCTCTCTCCTCAGAGCATGTTTCCCTCTGAGTCGAGCCTTCTCCAGCTGCTCCTCCCTCTCCCGCTCTGCCTCCCTGCCCAGCTCCTGCAGCCTCCTCACCTCCTGCTCTGCTGCCTCCTGTGCGTTCAGCTGCAGACACAGTAACAGATTAGACTTACTGTATAATTCACACTAGAGGGAATAGACAAAGGGCAGAGTTTGCAGGAGTCTCACTGCAGTCAGTTACCTGTGCAGTGTCCACCTCCCTGTCCACGGCAGCCTCAGGCATGTGGTAGTGTGTTGCAGAAAAAGTGCTCACATCTGATCTCTTCACTATATGTGCTCTCTTGGGCTCAATGCTCTGTTTGAATAAGAGAAGACAGCATGACCTTGACTGCACCCAAAATGCCTGGATTTGAAAGCTCATGCTATAGGAGGTGAGTGAGGTGAGGTGCAAGTTGGAGGTGGGAGGTTCGGCTGGTAAAAGATTCAGACACAAATATCACAGCAGCTTGACAGTGGTGGACAACTGCTCTCATTTCCAGTAACTCAGAAATAACAGATACTATTTTTGGATCTACACAACAAGCATTGTTAAGATCCTGCACTGACTGAAATCTTCACACATTTTGAACTACTTCTCCCAGATTTCATTTTGTGAGATGCATAGAATGTCCAGAATTTCAGCTTGCCCATATTTAATCTTGACTGTAACTTGAAATCTGAGTTTGCAAATCCCAGTTAACTAAGAGCAGTCAACAAGGCTTTTAATGGTATCCAACTATTATATGATATACCATTATATCGGTTCGATACATTCTCACTGGACTGGAAACTGAGAAAAAAAAAATCACCTCAATAGTGCTTGGGGGAGGCGGCGGGAGGCTGGCCATTTTTGCAGATCTTTCCTTTTCTACCTGCAGTGCCTTTTTCCTGGCATTGATGGAACTATGAAAAAAAGAAACAGAACAGACACAATGCTCATTTCACTGAAATTAAATGAAATTACCAACATTCAATATAACGTTTGTGATGCTGCTCACCGTTTTTGTTCTTCATGGTCTTTCTTCCTCTGTGATTTGAGCTCCTTCAGGGCTTCTCTGTAACGCTCCTCTGCTTTGGCGTTATTCTCCTCCTTTCTCTGACCTATAGCAGCCCAGTCAGGCTCCTTTTGTAATGGAAAAATAAAAACAGAAAATATTAAGTAAAGGCAGCTTCAGATTTACTAACAGTGCAACTGCTCTCTGGCCAAGTGCTGAATAAATCCTGGATTCCGTTCCAGAGCATCATGAGAGTGTGTTGTCTTGTCTCCCCTGGCCATACTCTACAGAAAGCCCGTCTAATGGACACACATTAGTTATCTCTTCACAGCCAAATGATTTCCTTTATACATGCCCATGTTTCAGGGACAAGAAAAATACATGTCTTGCAGAGTCTATGGTCTTGCATTTTATTCAACAAATGCCGGTTACTAGTTATTTCAGCACCAATTTGTTATAGAGGATGGTGTTAAATAAGAAAATTGCAAATATAAAGTCAATCAAGTGCATACAGTATATGCTACTTCTTAATAAATTCCTCTATAAAGTCTCAAAAATAATGATGAGGGCTCAGTAAGTAATTTTAATTAATGATATGAATGAGAAAGAGAAGACAGTCTTAACATCTTAGTGAGCTTATTGAAGCTGGAAATCCACAAATGTTTGGTATTTTTACTTGATACATGACTGATGCGATTAATTAACTGAAATTATAACTCAATAATTTTTCTGCCTTGTTTCAGTACTACTTGTTTAAACTTTAATGGCAGCACATGGGCTACACCTAGTTGAGGTGGGACAAGATCTCGATATATCACAACACTGGCTCTTGTGATATGTTATCGATACACTTGTGCCAAATATCAATTTGGAGTTTTCAACATAATTTGCAGAGATTTCCATCTGAGGTCCTGTGAGACATATTTGTTCCTGTCTTTGGGGAAATTAACTGGAACTGTTCTGTCATGTTCATGTTGGAGTCACTGTGAAGATTAAAACACTGAAAAACACTACTGCTTTTGCTTATAGGAAAGTTATTTTGCCTTTTCTGGGGATTTTTTTTTTTCTTCAGTTAGATATTGTGATGTATCATAGGTTGTTACCTTATAACTGCAGAATTTCCTGTTTCATGATACCATTATTGGTAAAATATTTTGATAGTATCGTATTGCCAGCTGCCCAGTGATTCTCACCCCTCGCACCAAGGTAGTAAATTGATCATTCAAGACATGATTTATATATTCAATTATTCCCCTCTAACTACCTGGGATTTTGATTATATCACATAATCAACAAGTCTAGCAATTCGAACAGGAAAGAGGCCTCCTCTCTGCTTCTGTCAACTGTCCTGTTTACTTACATTTTCTTTAGCGCTCCTGTGCCCCTGTCCGAGCAGCTGCAGACTCTCCTGGTACAGCTTCTGCAGTGTGAGGAGTTTCTCTCGGTGCTGTCGCTCCCAGTCCTCCCTCAGCTGCTCCTCCAGGCTCTGCAGCTCCTGCTGCCGCCTCCGCTCCACCTCCCTGCGAATCTGCAGTGAGATGCTCCGCTGCTGCTCCCGCACCTACACACACACACACACAGACACACACACACTTACTTGAGCTGAACAGTATATCATTATCATATTGTTACTTAGATATGAACATGCGTGATATTGATATCTCAAAAGGCAAAGATATAGATGATATCAAATTTAGGGTTAGAGTTAGCCTAAGACAGTGATTATTCTGTTCTGATCAATAAAATACTTTGTGAAGTAACTGCATTTTCTACATCCAGTTGGTGTTATTATGCTGTTGTTTTTTTGAAGAATGTTCAAATTTCACTGTCGCCACACTTAAAATTTCAAATAAGTGTGAACTCATAGTCATATCGTATCACGATGGAGATATTTGGCATAGTTACAGTCCTGGCTGTAACAAATTGAAATAGCAGGTCAGTTAAACTTGGCCAGGTGCCGAAACAAAAAGTACAAAACACAAAAAGAAATACTGACATGACGAGGAAAAAACAAGTTCACTGTCCTAAGGTCAGCTGCAAGAAAGTAACTCTAAGCTGCACTACACTCAGTTTTGCTCTTACACCAACCATCTTCATGGTGAATTGCACATATTTATACTCCTACCTTACGTCATTGCATTAGAATATAGTATGTCATCCTGTGTGACAGTGTATATTTATTATATTATTTGGGTCTGCTGATATATCATTCTATCATTTTACTGTCTTAGATATTTAGGTAAATATTTATATATGTACACACATATTTCAGGACACATACAGTCCACGCAAAGGTTCAAAGGTGAAACGTCTATGGATATCCGATAGATATATTTTAGTATATTTGATTTTGCATCACTCGTATAGGGTATACATGAGTTTTTTTTTTATTATTATTATGTTTTTGTATTAATCCATTTTATTTATTTTATTATTTATGTTTTTGTCTAGACAATTTTCTGCTGTAACACAACAGTTTCTCAATTTGGGATCAGCAAAGCACATCTATCTATCTATCTATCTATCTATCTATCTACTGAAACCACTTCATTGTCACAGAGCTGACTTACCTGCTGTATTCGCAGCTTTCTCCTCCTCTCCTGCTCCTCCTGTATCAGCCGAGCCTCTTCGTTAGGACTCAGTCTTAATGTGGCCACTTTTCTCTTCATTTTTAAATCACATTTCGCAAAAACAATGAGAGAACAGCAGCTCACTCATGGTTAGCTGAGCCTGCTAGCTAGCATATGCTAACTGTCGAGCAGAACAACGAAATGCAGTGTCGCGCTTTCATTGTCCGACGTTCGTTACGCTGACGTTTTAAAACAACATTTTAAAACATAAATCGGAAACGCATTATATATCGCTACCAGAGAATGCTCCAAGTGAAGGCTAAATCAAGCGTTAGCGTCAAGTTTTGTTTATCATCCGACATCCATGCCAACAAGTGCTCGGTTTTTGTTTTCTCGAAAACGTCATATCCGGTTGTTTAAACTGCCCGCCTGGCCCGTTCCTCTTATATATTTACCCCACAAACGTACGCACGCTGTTTCACACAGTATTTACACAAACGAAAGTTACACAAATTGAAAAAAAAACTTACATAAAAAAATAATAAGTATGTAATTTTGAAGTTTAAGCTGTGAGAGCGAAAACTACCCCTAAACAAGGTCCTTTGGGGTCATCAAGTTTGTGGCGTTTGTCCACTAGTGGCAGCAGAGTGCACAGTCTTTGTTCCTGTGCACAGAAATGGACGAAGAAGTCCATTCACGTCGTTTCTTCTCTCTGTGCTAGCAGAGATTGACGTTCACAAGCTACATTTTTGTTTTCCAGGTATTATCTGGCACTGACGTGACTGTCGACTGAACATCAGCGAGGTAAAATATACACAGATAATGGATTAATCGTTATCCTAGTTTTGGTTGATAGTTTATTCCTGATGTCCATAAAGGGTAGCATGGAGCTGCTGCTAGCTAGTTCAGTTAGCTACAAGTAGTCAAATACAGAGCAAATCTTGAACACATCTGTGGTCAAATGTTTTGCTAATTAGCAGCAAGTTCGTTCTATAGTGAACATCTACAGTGAACATTAACAAGCCAAACAAAACCAACACAAAGTCAGTACACAGTGTCTATCTCTAGCTATGTGTTAAATTTTATTATCAATATTTAACATGATCCCCGAGGAGAAATTGGGGCAACTGCTCAAATTATCAAGAGAAGAATTAAATTGACCTATTAAATTAAATTATTAAGTTGAAATGTGAAAAAAATGATGTGCATTATGTAGAAAGTTGTAAAAGAACTGTGTGCATTATGTCTAAATATGAGCGTTAATCCTACAAAATGTTGCTTCAGTAAATACAGAAATAAGAAACTGAGCATATGTAAGTAAACCTACATGCTCCATATATGTACTGGGATATTGCACTGTTGAATTGTTGTAAAGTTGTATAAATTATTGCACAGTGAAATTGTTATATAGTTAATAGTTATAGATAGATAGATAAATACATCATGATCTAAAACAGGTACTTATGAGAGATATTTAACTGTTAATTTCAGTTTTAATAATTAGTCAAAAAAGTTTCTTAAAATAAAAAATTAAAGTTGATGCACTTTTTAGACACAGTGCAACAGCTATTAAATAGTCTGAGTATTCTGCTGTATAGTATCAGGGTGTTGAGCTGCATGTGTGACTCTCCTCTTCGTCCCCATCCCAGCATCGTCATCATGTCGGGCGGTCCAGCGGTACGGGTCAGCATCGAATCATCCTGTGAGAAGCAGGTGCAGGAGGTGGCCCTGGATGGGACTGAAACGTACGTTCCCCCGCTGTCCATGTCCCAGAACCTGGCCAAGATGGCCCAGAGGATCGACTTTGGTCAGGGCTCTGACTCCGAGGAGGAGGGAACCGAGGGCGATGCCAGGGACCGCGAGTGGGGCAAGCAGGAGCCGGAGGAGGAGGAAGGTGAGAGAATTTAGATAGACAGATTATCTTTATCGTTCACAGATGTGGGAATTTGCCTTCAGCTTCACAGAGCAGTAAGGGTTTCTGCACAGATAAGACTTAAACTAAATATCTTAATGTTGTATTAGAGAAAATAGAAAAATAGTACTAATAAAACTGGAAGGAACATTTTGGGTCATGGCATTCGTTCAGCTTAGTTGTGGAAAGTCATAGGAATTTTACATCAGAGTCAAAATTTGAACCTGTTTTGAGCTTTAAAAAATTTGTGCAAGTTCATTTCACACTTTTATGTTATAAATTTACTCATATGGAAAACTAACTGGGGAAATTCTCATTAGAGCAATAAGGATTTCAGCACAGATTAAGATCTGAACCAAATATCTTCATGTTGGGGCCTTTCTTATGGATCCACACTGCTCATGGAGTTTCTGGAAAGTCAAGGATTTTTGGGAGGTGGATTCCAAACATGGGAAGTCAGGGAATATTATTTGCAAACTGATAATTTTACATGAATATAGGAGATTTTTTTAAAAAAATTTTTTATAATTGTTGTTTGAATTCATTGCATTAGATGGATGTTTCAGCTGTCTTTTTGCCCACCGTAAACCCATGTGTTTTGGAAATCAAACCCCTTTTTTAGAAAAATAGTATTAATGAATCAGGAAGGGAAATTTTTGGTCATGGCACTGGTTCAGCTTAGTTTGGAAAGTCGTAGAAATTTTACATCTGAGTTTAAACAGGAACTATTTTTTTTTTTTTATTAAAAAATACATATGTACAAATTCATTACACACAGACGGAAACTCCCTTACTGCTGCAGTGGAGCTGAAGCATGAATGTGTGTAGTTGCATGAATCTGAAGCAGGCTAAATGAGGAGTGAATGGGAAAATAAAGCTTATCATATAATGGAACTCAGATGGATTAGATTTTTCTGGTAATTAAAACCTAATTTGCCGTTCCTGTGGTCAGGCACAGTGAAGTTCCAGCCATCGCTCTGGCCGTGGGACTCGGTACGCAACAACCTGCGCAGCTCCCTGACAGAGATGTGTGTGTTGTATGATGTGCTGAGCGTGGTGAAGGAGAAGAAATACATGGCCTTAGACCCAGTGTCTCAGGATCCAACAGCCAGCAAGGTAAAATGGATTAACGAACCTACAGAAACACATGAGAACATGGAGAATATCATCAGATATGATGACCATCTTGTTTAATTTCTCAAAAAAATACATGCACCTTTCACTGCATATGGTATTTAGTGCTTTTATACACACCCTAACCACTTTTCCTTGCTCTTCAGACACCACAGGTTTTCCAGTTGATCAGTAAGAAGAAGTCTTTGGCCACGGCAGCGCAGCTCCTGCTGAAGGGAGCGGAGAAGCTGAGTAAGTCAGTGGCAGAGAACCAGGAGAACAGGAGGCAGAGGGACTTCAACTCCGAGCTGCTGCGCCTCCGCTCGCAGTGGAAGCTGCGCAAAGTTGGAGACAAGATCCTAGGGGACCTCAGCTACCGTAGTGCAGGTGGGAAAGCCCCGTGTGTGTGTACAAAATAATGTTCCTCATAAAGGGCTTTTATATAACATGGTTGCTTCATGGGTGTTATAAGTCAACCAGTGGATTTAAATAGGTCAGTGTATAAATAAATTCCTGTTTTGAGCACTTAGTGCTGTTATTTTGGTTTGTTTGTCCAGGTGCCATTCAAACTGAGGTGCCAACAAAGAGTTTCACCAAGAGTATTCCTGAATTAACGAGTGTCAGTCTTTTTTTTAAATGAATGTTAAGAGCAGTATATTGGGAATGAAAATTTAATCTGAATCAACTCGCTAAAGCAATGCCTTGTAAGTGCAACAAGATGGACATTGGCATCTGATAGCAGCAGATATTCATGTTTGGAAAGTCTAATGAAGCAAGGGCAAACGGCAGTCTTGACTATTACTCAGATTAATTCATTTCTTCATCTGTTTGTAACTGGTAAGAACACCAGAGAATATAACTAATGATGAACAACCACTGACAATCATCATGCTTAGCTAAAGTAGCAGGAACCTGGATCAGATTTGTTTGATGTAGGATGACAAATCGCCAGAACTGTCCAATAAATGAGCTACCTGTGAGTTCATCCTATGTTTGTTTATATACTCCAGTTGATTTGTAATTGGCCTACAAACACAGAAGACAGAAAAAAAGTAACTTCTAAACTTAACTTTTTACCTGTAGGACTGTGTGCAGCCTTGGCTTTTGGACTGTGAAACTCTTTGTTAACCAAAGTCAAATGTACCATCCATCTTGTTTACCATCCAAACCAGCAGACATGTGACTGCTTCATTGTTATGTGACACTGTATCCGTTTTTGACTCTTTTGTCCCTGCAGGCTCCTTGTTTCCTCACCAAGGCACATTTGAGGTGATCAAGAACACAGACATCGACCTGGACAAAAAGATCCCAGAGGACTACTGCCCCCTGGACGTCCAGATCCCCAGTGATCTGGAGGGATCTGCTTACATTAAGGTGAGATGGGCCACATGGCTCTGCTTGATGGATAAAACAATGTTAAATAAAAGTGCAAGTAAAACATAAAATCAGATGACTCTTATTTTATGGATTACCCACCTTTTCAACTCACTGTGTCATTGTGTGAGAACGGCTTGTGTGAGTTGTGAGGGAAACCCCCTGAGTGAACGAACACACATCTTGAGAAATTGAGCTGATGAACAAAATGGGTTTAAAGTTAAAAATGAGTGTTTTGGAGACTCTGCTTACATGAAGGCAAGGTACAGGGATTTACTATTAATTGGAAATGCAAGGTTCACTGCGTGTTCTTCATACTGACCTCATGATCTAATACCCTCTCTGTGTTTCCATTATGAAGAGTCTGATTCTTTGCAGTAATGGTTTGGAAAAATTAAGAACAAAAAGACATCAGTCTGAAGACATTTGGTGTGCAGGTGAATAGGGCTGCACAGTTCTTGCTGAAATGTGAACCACAATTTCCCTCTCTAAAAACTGAGATCACAATTCTTTCACACGATTTTTACTTTTTCAACTAAAATATTTATTGCACTCTTAGATGCTCCACTAAAAACAGTGTGAGATGCTTTCCATCTAAACAGGACTTTAAACAGACAATATAGCATATCAAGTGCTTGACTTAAACTTAAGTCTCTTGTAACAAAAAATGAGATTGGATAGATGTATGGATCGAGATTCTGATTCCATTCATTTATTTATTTATTTTTACCAATTAATTGTGCACCCCTACAGCTGAACCAGTATTATCATTTGTAAACCAATCATTTTACTGTCTTGATTTGAAGAGGTACAGTTGTAATTATGGTATTCTAACAAGATATCATGGTCTGTCCTCAGGTGTCCATCCAGAAACAAGCCCCAGACATTGGTGATCTGGGGACGGTGAACCTGTTCAGGAGACAGCCCAAAGCCAAATCAGGTACAGGTCAAACCTCAGACATGACACTTGCATCGGTTTGACTCTTGCTTTCCACAAAGTGAGGGCATTTTTTTCTGAGGAGTTGGAGAAGACAGTTTATCAAGCAGGTCACTTTATAGGAGTCAGTCAAAATATATTTGATGTCTTGTGTCATACATTTTCTCCATTAGATGTGGAGGGTTCAGACATTTTTCTCCACAGAAACTGTAGCGGTCACGGAAGTAGCCTTACCCTACTTACAGGGACGCTCCAATCAGGATCTGTCTGATCCTGATCACTGATCTTTCTTTTTTTTTTTTTTTCAAGATCAGTCAATAACAATACTACCATGGCATACTAAGGTCACTGTAGGGAGAAAAAATATTACGCAGCCGGGGCAAGGGGGTAATATTCCGAGAATACTCAGAATTTTTTAGATTAAACTGGTAAGTTTATGAGAAACTCAAAAATTTACAAGAAAATAAAAAATTGAAAAAATTGTTTTTCCTAGTAAGAAGGAAATCCTGGTGATTTTCACACAGAATCACAATCTTCTCATCAGCATCTGGACCTTGAAGAGACATTGCTGTGACTTGGGCCGATTCAGAAGAAAACAATCTTGTGATTCTGGGCTTAGATCAGTAGGATTTCCTTGTTACTAAACCCCATTGCAAAGTAGAATTTGATGAGGTCATCAGCCCTGCTAACCCTGCAGTAAACTTTCAGTGGCTAAAGAGATGGTCCCCACACTGTCAGTCTCTGCCTGTCCAAGTGCCTTTGAGCCAGACACTGAATGCTTGCCCGGTCACTCATTGTGTCTTAAGATGATGAGGGAAACTACTCAAATAATTACACAGAGTCATGGGAATTGATCAGAGCCCGTAGTGATGTCTGCCAGAAACACCAAAACATGAATTTTATAACAATATGAACACAAAAAAATATGACTGTTTCAGTCAAACTGGGTTTTTTTTCTTGATAAATGACTCAAACAATTAATGGATCATTGTAATATTTAGTCAGTCAGCGAATCTTTTCTGTGCTACATCAAATTCTTTATATTTGTAATGTTCAAAACCAACTTTTTAGGCCACCTGTCTGGCTGGTAGACAGAATCATTTACCTGCCAAAAATAGATTATGAGTTTTAAACTGTATGTCTTGTCCACTACCTTATACAGCCAGATTTTATTTTGTTTTTTGGTCTTTTTTTTTTTTTTTTTTGGTCTCCATTCTTTGATTTTGGTGGTTACTGGCTACAAAGAAGTACCATTAGGTTTTCTAAGATTGTTAGGCTATTTAAACCATCCAGGCAGCAGAGAAACAGGAGGGAAACAGTTTTGTTTCGTTTGGCTCGTAGTCAGACAGTTTTATGGTGGCCAGCAGGGACAAACTATGAGAACAGACAAAACCAAAGACTGCATACAACTAAGGTGGTAAAATAATTTTATTCACCTCAGTAGGTTACTACATAGTGTGGCAGGTGAATTGTATTACTTGCAAAACACTTTTAACTGCATTTGGTACATGACCTGCAATAAACTTGCTCTCGCTCTCTCTTTCTCTCTCTCTCTCTCTCTCTCTCTCTCTCTCTCTCTCTCTCTCTCTCTTTCTTTCTCTCTCTCTCTCTCTCTCTCTCTCTCTCTCTCTCTCTCTCTCTCAGGTACGCAGCCTTGGCACGTGAAGCTGGAGGCGGCTCAGAACGTTTTGCTCTGTAAGGAGATCTTTGCTCAGCTGTCCAGGGAGGCTGTGCAGATCAAATCTCAGATCCCTCACATCGTGGTGAAGAACCAGATCATCTCTCAGCCCTTCCCAGGTCAGAGCTGTTACAGAAAAATAACCTGCATATTGCAAAACAGTGACAGTAACATCTGGTCTTGTGAGAAGAAAATTCCAAAAGATGCACATAAAAGGGTCAGTGACTGTATTCCCTCGGTCAGTGGTTTTCAAGATGATGATAACAAAGCAGAAAGAAAAAAACATTTTACTTTGCAAAATTATCATGATTATTTTACCAGCTTTTACCCCTTTCTTCAGTTTTCTCGTGCAACATTGAGTAGTTTTAAAGCACAAGGCCTCCTCTGATAATTAAGCAAATGAAATTACCTGAAAAGGTGGTCGTTCTTTAGCTGGACTGTTCACCACTCTGCATATGCAGCCTGTGACAAGGGCTCGTGAGCAGCAATCGATTTGTTTTAAGGGGTCATGAGCCGACAAGGGTGAGAACCACTGCCCCAGGCAGTAAATTAATTCATATCTTTGCATTTGAAAAAAATGAGGCTAATACAGGCAGCATCCTTGTTCTGCTGCTCTGCTGTAATTTACTAAGAAGTGCACAGTGCTGAAGGGAGTTTTTTGTCCCTCTATTCCCTCCGTAGGTCTGCAGCTGTCCATCTCGCTGTGTCACTCTACAGGAGAGAAGAGGAACCAGCGGGCGTCTCCTGAGAGACCCAAACCAGACGACCACCTGTATGTCCTGGAGCATAACCTGCACCAGCTGATGAGAGAGGTCAGACCCTCCGCCTCCATCTGTTTCCACTGCACTTCATTTGGGTTAGTTAGAGGCTCCTGTTCACAGGATAGGAGAGAAAAGATGAAAAGAAAAGGGTATTGGTTTGGTTTGGTTTGTACATAACGGAGAAAAAAACACTGCTATTTCTAATGTTCTCTGTATTTTGTCTTATTTGCAAAAATATATATATTTTTTTCATTCAGAGATTTGTTAACAACATGAAACCAACAAATATTCTTCCAAAGGCAAAAGTGATACTTAGACTATTTGAAACAAACCTAAAAATACTTAAAGTATAATTCTTCAGCTAAGTGCTAAGATAACTCTCAGCTGCCCAGGAGGTGCAGAGGTCCAAACATCACTGGTTTATTTTGAACAGTTCCATTTTTAACGGATATATCTTATAAAATCCCACTTCCTGGATCTGCCTTTCCTTCCTCTCAGTTCCACAAGCAGCAGCTGAGCTCCGTGGTGATGCCTCACCCGGCCAGCGCCCCGTTCGGCCACAAGCGTCTGCGCCTGGCGGGGCCGCTGGCCTATGACAAGGCTGAGATCTCCAGCCTGCAGCAGAGCGAGGGGCTGCTGGAGAAGATCATCAAACAGGCCAAACACATCTTTCTACGCAGCAGGTAACAGCTGAGTTTTACTTTTATAAATATCACATGTAAATTTTATCTATTCAGCACATTTAAACACAACTGATCAAAGTGCTGTAGAAAGGACATTAAATACCAAGTTGACGGTAAATCAGTACATAATTCAGCAATAATAAACAACAGGGGACACATACAGAGTTATAGACATGACAGTAAATTAAGAAATTAGTGCGCCAAGAATGCTAGTGAATAAAAATGTGTCTTTAGCCTGGATTTAAAGACAGAGAGGGAGCACATCTAATGTCTAACGACCACTGGTTCCACAGGCTTGGTGCAGCGACTGCAAAGGCTTTAGTTTTCTTTTTCAAAGGCACCTGTGTTAGGACCTTATGATTTCCACAATGCAGAAAACACAGATGGAATCACAGAATCATAACTATTATAGTCACAGTTTTATAACTCTTGAAGCACTTTCTTTGATTAAAAAAAGAAAAACAGTACAATGTTGATATTCATTCAGATTCATTGATAGTCATTAAATATTGAACATGTTCTTATCGAATTGTTGAAATTTTATTCATCCACCACATGATTAGACACTTTCTGGTTTCAAAATGTGCCTAAATTGCAAAACGTGGAATTCACAAAAATTAAATCAGGAAACACAGAATTTGGGGAATTATACAAGGAATCTGTAAAAAAAAACAAACAACAACAATAAATCAATAAAATTAGAGCAGATTTCACCTGGCCCTTCAGTATTCTTTTGTTAAAGCAGTGTTGACTGTATTATGCTTTGGGAAGCACTGTGTGTCCTCACTGGGAACGTACTCTGTGTGTGTGTGTGTGTGTGTGTGTGCGCGCGTGTGTGTGTGAATGGCAGGACGGCGCGGACCATCGACAGCCTGGCCAGCCGTATTGAAGACCCGCAGATCCAGGCCCACTGGTCCAACATCAACGACGTGTACGAGTCCAGCGTCAAGGTCCTGATCACCTCGCAGGGCTACGAGCAGATCTGCAAGTGAGCGACAACAGGGATTAACATGAGAGGCCTTCAACTCTCCTGTTATGATGGATTATTTTGAAGTTTTATGTAGATTGGAATTATAAAATGAGTTAATGGCAGTGACAGATTCTTTCCATCCTATACAGTTAACAGTGACGTCCAGTTTGAAAAAATGCCCTGACTGCAGTGAAATGGCTGCTATGGGGGCTAACATCATCACACATGAATTAAATGTGGCTCATTGAATCCACAAGAGTCTCAGCTTTCCAGTCAAAGCCAACTGATGCAACTCCAATGACCATGCTGGTTTTTCCCCCACCAAAGTTTAGTTGAGCTTTTCCATGCCCTCTCCTCTAGCTCTGAAACTGAGCCGTCTGAGTAAGATTCCGGGCCCCAGAACAGTAAGGGTTTACATTTGGCCCGTGTGTGTGTCACAGGACAAACATGCTTTGTTTTCATCAGATCTAATTTAGTTAACAGTTAGACTTTATTTGTCTAAACTTACATTTCTCTAGTATTCTGATTCTGTTCTTACACTTTTGGCAGGTTTTTGTTTCATTATTCTGGGTGTCTTAAATTTGGCGTTCTGAAGCCTGTAGATAACTTATCTGCACAGTCT
>OMLB01000903.1:2128-26621 GCA_900302555.1 Myripristis jacobus
CAATATTTAACTTTTAAGGTGCTTTAAGGAATATGAAGATTTGGAAATGTGAGCACACATGGAAAAGTTTATAGTTTATAGTTAAATGAAGATAAGGTTTTATAAGGAAGACAAAATATAAATCCAGAATTTGTGAAAACAGAATGGATTTTTTGTTTATATTCGTGTGTATTTGCCTCATGACTGTCATTAACTAAAGTTCATATTGCTCTAGATCCATACAATCATGCTATCCATACAATCAAACACATACACACAGTCTAAATAAACTTTGGAGTTGCTGTAAGGTTTATTTTTTCACTTTAACAGAGCTGAGATAACGACTCCTATAGATTTCAAGTCTTTATGCTAGGCTGACACAAAATGCTACCCATAGGAACTAAACCACTGGACGAAGGAAAAAGGGTATTTTGACCAAAACGTTGGAGTATGCCTTTAAGCCATGGTCCCAGTCACAATGTCATAACTCCCATTCTTAATCTTTACTAAACAAGAATACATTGTACTTTACTATCGATTATTACAATATTACCGTATAACAAAATCCTCTCTCTTCCTGACCTTCCTGTCTCCAGACCCTGCGGGTGATGTACCCTTATGTGCCACAGAATGAGGATGAGTTGGAGCTCGTTCCTGGCGACTTTGTCTTCATGTCTCCAGTCGACCAGAGTGGTGCCAGTGAGGGTTGGGTGTACGGGACCTCCCTGGCCACCGGGCTGTCTGGCCTGCTGCCTGAGAACTACGTCACCCGGGCCGACGAATCCGACACCTGGATCTTCCATGGGTGAGCAGAGCATCCACACACTGGCTCCAAAGGTGGCATTTACAACAGAGAAAAATCTGCAAATTGTAGTTACGCATCCATATCTTCAATGTGAAAATCTTTATTATCTATACAAAAGGAAAAAATTAAATTACCACATTAATATATTGCTGTCAGAATTATGAAAAATTGAGGTCATGGTGTGATGGCTGGTCTCTGTCTCACACCAGTAGCAGTGTTAGAGTCACTGTTTCTCAGAATTGACATTTCCCCTAAAACCCTGCTCCTTCTTACCACAGAGGATGTTGCTGTGTTAGTGCTAAAAACACAGCACCCTCACCCTGTTTTGTGTCATAAGGCAAACGGCACTGGTGGTCTGCTATTTCTGGTCTGCTAATAACAAAATGAAGTGCAGAGTTTTGGGATGTTTGGGGAATTTGGGAAGGTCGTGCCAAAGCCGAGGGTTTAGATAAGCAAAAGGTCACAGTCACTGTTTAGTTGTTGTTTAGAGTGTGGAACAACCAATGGTGCTTTTCCATCACATAGTATCTGCTCTACTCGCCTCCATGGTGACTCACTTTTGGTTTCACTTATTTTTCTGGATTTCGTTTTCCATTGCAGATAGTTCCTCCTCGCAACAATGCCTCACTGGTTGCTTCTTGGTGTGTTGACTAGTTTTTCCTCCCTTCTTTACCAGAACCCCACGAGTGTTTTATTTTTTTATTTAAAAATCAACAAGACCAACTTGAAATGAACCATATTAGTGTAACTAATCGATTTGTTGAATAAAATATTATTTTACATGGATAGATTATCAACAATGGCACAAGTTTCATGAGTCTCGCTTTGGTTTTTCCTGGTCATAATCAGCGATCGACAGGGTTTCGCTGTTCTGGAAACTCGATGGAGGTGGTTCTAGTAATAGCATCTGATACCAGATACTATCCCAAAATTTTGCCAAACGGAAAACCAAAAAACGCACCATACCATTACATGTATTGGCTCTACCCAGCACCAAAGCCCCTGACCAAAAATCTCATGGGGCAGTAAGGTTGTTGTAAATGCACAAAACTTCAGTAGTAGCCTGAGGTGCAAGATGATGCAAAGTTTTATAAGCACACTAAGATTCTGCAGTCAGCTGCTGCATTTTTGATCAGTGCAGAAATGAAAGTTCAGTCTAGAAGAGATAAAAGAATGGACACCACTCTCTGGTTTTCTAATAAAAAAGACCTAATCCAGTTTGTCCTGCTTACGTGACTTCTTGTCTCCTCGTCCATCACAGATCCCACTCGTTCTTCAGCTGCGGGCCCTCTAACAAGAGCAGCAGGGACAGAGGGATGTTTGATGGACTGCTGGACAGCCGACGCCCTGATAACACGAGTCCTGGAGACACACCCACCCTCAGCCTCATCTGCCACCCAATGCAGGTAGTGTGTGCTTTGGACTGATTCTTCCATTTCAGATTTTATTTTCAACATGCATATTAGGTATCTTTAAAAAATAAAACTGTGGTGGAATATTTTAGCGAGATCGTTTGGTAGTTTGGCAGATTGGCAGTAATTCTTTCTTAATGAGGGCTACAACAAATGAATAAGAATAACAATAAGAAACTTCATTTACGTAGCATTTATGTAACAGCAAATTGCATAAAGTAACTTGAGGGAAATCATTCAAGCAAAATGGTAATGTGTGTAAGGGCATAGAAAGAGGTAACAAATTTAGACGTGTACCAAAAGTCAGGGATAAAATAAAACAAAACATGGGGAACACAGGATTTTAATTGGACAAATTCAAAATCAGTTATAAAAAAACAAATCTATAAACTGTGTTTCAAGAAGTTACTTTAAAGATGCTATGAAAGTAGTTAGCATTACAGTGGGTGGTCAGGCTAAAAAAGTAGTAGCATGTTCAACAGAAGCTACACAAAACAAGAATTCAAAGGTCAAACGGTCAAAATTCAACAAACCTGAACACTGTGAAATTTTCTACAAATCAACAGAAGCCACTGATTTTATTCTTCATTCACATGGGTTTTCAACTGATGCTCATGGGAAACGCAGTGATTTACCTGTGGGTTTGGTGGTAACGCGACCTCACAGGTGAGGAGGGTTTTGGCTGCAAGGTGAACTGAGAAGTCTGCAGTGCTGACGATGTCCTGTCCCCTTGAATTTCCACCAGGTCCTGCGGATCAGCAGCGGGCAGTCTCGGCAACCCAAGCGAACTCTGTTTGTGTGTCGGCACGGTGAGAGGATGGATGTGGTTTTTGGCAAACACTGGCTCTCCCTCTGCTCGGACAGTAAAGGTGAGCACAGCCAATCACAAGTCCCTCACAGAGGTTACACAAGCCGGTCAAACGGAGGACAAGAAAAGTACTACACACAGTACTGTAAACAGGATTTGTGTACTGCGGTGTAGGGCTCAACTGATGTGAGGGACTGAAGGCCAAAACTGAGACACCTGATAGCTAATATTTTGCTCATATTCTTCTTTAAATTGGACCATACTCATGCCCTCAAATAATAACAAATGGTAGGGATTCAGTGCCTCTAAAATAGCATTTAGGCCACCATGGGAGACTAAAACTCTCCATTGAAAGCCAGACTTGAAAAATTGTTTTTATGTGGGTTAGCAGCTCCTTAAGGCAGAGCAAGGCGGGACTCGTTACTCTGCCAAGTAAAATCCTGCCACATCACACTAGAATAATTTCTCTGATCAGACATCTGAAATGAAAATGTTGATAAAAAATATATTCACAACCCTGGATCAGAGAGGACCCTCTATGAGATCAGACGTGGACAGTGTTGAAAGTGTAGTTATCCCATGAGAGAAGCTCTCACATCGAGGAATGTGTGTGTGTTTTTGCAGGAAGATATGTGCGCTCCAATCTGAACATGCCTCCCAGTTTGCCGCTGTGGGGCGCGGGACAGAGAGACTACGACATGGACGCTCCCATCACCGTGTTGGGATCCACACAGGCGCAAATCGTGGGTATGTCGTCAGCGCCGACCCAAACCATGCAGCACGCCGCAGGGCTGAGGATTGGCCCGGTGTTTTGTTCATGCTCTTTCTCAAACTGTGTGTGTTTCAATATGTGCTTTTCTCAGGCGAGGCCCTGCTGGAGAGTAACACAGTGATAGACTTTGTGTACTGCTCTCCCTCGCTGAGGTGTGTCCAGACTGCACAGAACATCCTCAAAGGTAACGAGAGTCCACGCAAGACATTTTCACTGAACCCCGATAATAGTGTTGAGAATTAAACTTTTGATTAGAGTAGGCGTTCTTACGCATTCTCTATTTGGTATATTCGTAGTGAATTCAGTTCAATTATTGTATACATAGATTGTCTTCAGGGTGTTCATTGATCTTAGAGGGCCTTCGCCTTCCATCCCGAATCCCCCAGGTATGCAGCAAGATGGCAAGCTGAAGGTGCGTGTGGAGCCGGGGCTTTTTGAATGGACCAAGTGGGTTTCTGGGAACTCACTGCCTGCATGGATACCTCCCACAGAGCTGGCTGCATCCCACTTCAGTGTGGACACAACATACAGGTGATACGAGCAGCTCAATGCCCCCTGTGCAGCGAACACATTCTGTATAATCAGTCAGTAGGATTGCATTAAGTTAAGAGTTGCATTCCAAAACAAGGTGTCTGCATTAACCCTGTCAACCTGAGCAAATTCACCTGATGTCTTTCAAATTTGTTACATATTTAAAATAAAATCACAAGAAAATTACCATAAGATTACCATAACTTTGAGAAGAAAGATGTATGAAAATGATCAGGAAATTGCCACAAAATTACTGAAAAATAGCAATAAAATATAATAAAATACAAGAAAAATACCCCAAAAAAGGAACGGAAAATTAGCACAAAAAAAAAAAAAACCTCAAAATTTTGCACAAAAAAGAAATGAAAAGAAAGAAAGAAAAAAATACAAGAAAACTCACCAGAGACACTGTCAAAAATTACATTAAAAATAAAAAGAAATAAAGTTGATTTTGCTCAGAGGGTGAAATAAAATCTTTGGAACAAGGTGAAGCTTTAAAATTTGTGTTCTCTAGCACCAACTGTCTTTCAAATTTGTGTTTCTCCTGTGTATTTTTCTCTATATTTTTTCTACATATTTTTTTAATGTATTTTTTCTAGATATTTTTCTACATATTCTACATACATACTGTAGGTTTCTGTATTTTATTTATTTGAAGAAAATAATCTTTCCCTGCAGCTGATTCCTGTCACTTAGGTGAATATGATGTAATATAATGTACTGAAATGATGGGATGCTTCAGTCCTGTAAATACATGTGTTTATCTTGAGTCTTGAAACCCTGAAGAAGGCTCTGCCCAAACTATTTTCTGGAGAAAGTGTGGTGACTTTTTAAAATAAACCAAAGTAAGGGAGTTGGAGTGTGCGGTCTTCCTCAGCCCGCCCAAGGGCTTCTGGGTTTCAAGAAAGATTTTCACCAGAATACTAAAATAGGTTGTGAATAATGTAAGAAAGCCCCACACCTCCTGTCGGGTGTCTGATAACGGCTGTTTCTCTGTGCGTAGACCTCTGATCCCAGTCAGCAAGCTCACAGTGTCCGAGTCCTACGAGAACTACATCAGCCGGAGCTACCAAGTGACCAAAGACATCCTGTCAGACTGCAAAAACACTGGTAAGACAGAGCCCGAGAGCTCCTGGAGCCGCTGCTGGAGGTGTGCCGTTGCTTCACTTTTTATGTGCCTTTGCCTCCGTCCTGACGGTGCGTCCCGCTCTGGTTTCCACTCGCTCCACAGGAAACAACGTGCTGATTGTGGCCCACGCGTCTTCCCTGGAGGCCTGCACGCGCCAGCTGCAGGGCCGCAGCCCACAGAGCTCCAAGGACTTCATCCAAGTCGTCCGAAAGGTCTGCTGGATGCATCTCTTTTTATCTGCTCCCTCTGATCTGCTCCTCCCGCCCTTCCTTTCTACCTCTCCATCCATCCATCCATCATTATTTTCCTCTGGTTCCCTAATTATTCTGCTTTCACTTCCTCCCCGGTTGCTTGATGCTGTCTCTGTAAAGCTTTGTGACTGAAGTTTAAATAACACAAACTGAATCTGTGCCCGTTGCTCTGGGTGGACGCACAAGAACAGAGCTGCCTCCGCCCAAAAACTCACACGAGATGAAAAACTTTAAGGCAAGCTCCCACTCACAAATGTAATTTAATTTTTTTTTTTTTTTGTGAGGGGAATTCTTTTTAAAAAAATTGTATTATTCATTTATTTTTACATTTTTGCGGTAATATTATGGTAATTTGTTTTTAGAGTTTTTTAAGTAATTTTCTGGTAATTTTCTTGTCATTTTAGTAAGGCTTTGTTAATTTTCAGTTCCTTTTCTGGTCATTTCCTTCTCTTTATTTTTCTAAATTTTGGCGTAACTGTCACGCACTTTTCTCGTAATTTGATTTTGAATATAGCCTAGTTTATAGTGAAATCAGGTGAATTTGCTCTGGTTTCCAAGGGTTAAGTGAAAATATTTTTGAGGATCTATTACATTAAAGGTTCATCATGTGAAAAGTGATGACCATTTAGATTGTGCTGACAGAAAACATGAATACATAATCTGTCAGTGTTTCAGGCTGATGACGAGAACCATCTAAAGTCAAACATCAAAAAACATTCTTATTCTAATTTTTTTTGTTTGTTTGTTTGTTTGCCTGTTGAGTCTAAAAGGTTCTCACTTGATTCAGCCATCAGCAATGCTGGACATTTTCACTTTAGCGTGTCATTTGATTGGGCAGCTAAAGAATAAATGAACAATGCAAACTTTAAAAGGTCTCATCTCACATGAAATGGGTTTTTGCTGAATTGTGTGGATTTGGCGGTCTCAAGTGTTGCTAAAAACGTGAAATTGGTGTTGCATCCCATTTACAACACAGACACACGCACACACACACTCTTCGCTTGAGTGAGGTGACTGGGGGCATATTTGGTTGTGCATGCTCACAACTTGAGACTTAAGTTCATGCAATGACATGATGTTTGTCCTCTGTGGTGTTTATAGATTCCTGACAGTTTAAACTTCCCCTTTAAATAATGGCTCTTTGTTCTGCTGCTTCTTAGCGGCCGGCGAATGGGTTTGCAGGCTTTGCAGCACAGGTCAGAGAGGTTTGTGTGTGTATCTGTGCTCTCTCTAACAACCAAGGGGTTTTTGAGGCTTCACAATTTGCTATGTATAAAACTGTGTAGTTTGCTGCCTCTTGTCATGCTTTGTTCATTTAATTTTGGAGCAGTAAAAGAATTCACAAAATTGTCTAGTTTACTGCTACTTCTCTCTGGAGTTATACTTTGTTAATTTGATTTTTAAAACTTTCACAGCAGTAAAAGAAGCAGCAAAACTGTAAACTTAAGCAGCTCATGCTGTTTGTTGAAAACAGGGCGCTCAGTAATAGGCTGGCCACAGAGGGATGGTGATGGTTGGAAGGTTTTCTCGCTCTCTGTCTTGATGCACTGAGATCAGTAAAGGTTTGAAAATGAACAGTGGCTATTGTGCTGCTCTCTGGTTCTGCACCTTCCCCTTTTTGACTTCATAACTTGAGACTTACTCAGGACGGACTTCAGTGACTCAAAAGCATCTTTCTGTCTTTTCCCTTTAAACTGTTGCTCTTTTTTCTCTTTTCCCTTTTCTCACCTGTCCTTTATGTATGATATTGCAATATACACACTCAGTGTCCACTGTATCAGCTGCACCTGTACAGTCTAATGCAGTTCAGTGCAACAACTCTGCCATAAATCTACCTTTTAACAAAGTTTATAATGTTCAGTTTGTCTTGACATTGTGGAGAATGTGTACATTTAATTTTGTCTTTATCACTGAGGTTGTAGTTTGCAGAGGTCTTGTACTGGACTACATTATATTGAGAAGTGTTTCTAATTTTTTGTCCTCCATATTTATGTACAATGAGGGGGACAGAATAGTGGAAACAGCTCTTAATAAAATGCAGTCCAGTCCAACAGCAGCACTAACTATGAGCTCAAAGCCAAACACAGAAGTGAATGAACACCTCTATTACTGTGACAACAAGAAAACCTGAGCATTATAGGCAGCAGGAAAGGAAACTTAATGGCACAACAGTTGGATTGTATTGTATTGTGATGTCTGTATTGTACAGATGGACCTAATAAAGTGGGCACTGAGTGTATTGTCCTTGTATATTTTATATTTATTTTAAAAATCAGACATTGGCCAGTCACTGTCTTTTACCTCTAATATGATGGCAATTTGTATGTTTGCATGTTTTGCATTGATGCTACATTCAGTGGGAAGCCCATAACCTGAATTCATTTAGTTTGGATTACACACAAGTCGTAGTTGTGAATCTAAAAGGTGTCAATCTAAAAACAAATGTCAATATCAGCCTTCAAAAAAGCCACTTCGGTCAGACCCTAACTTCAGCAGTCTCTCATTCAGTATGCATCACGTCCCCCATGAGGAGCGTATCATTTCCCCTGTTGCCTTCTAAAAACAACTCTGTGTCTTTGTGTGTAGATCCCCTACCTGGGTTTCTGTTCCTGCGAGGAGCAGGGTGACACGGGGGTGTGGCAGTTAGTGGACCCTCCCATCCTCCCCCTCACACACGGGCCGAACCACACCTTCGACTGGAGGGAGTCGCTGCTGCAGGAATGACGTCTGCCCCCCCCCACAGACTCCCGCCGCCAGATCGCACCGCACTCCCGCAGACTGCAGGGACAGTTTCGGCCTCGTTTCCCCCACATACTGGAGCTTTGAAGGGTGTGTCGCCTTCATGTACACATTCTGGCATTAAAGCAGCTTCTGCTTGGAGTTGAAGAGCCTTATCCCAGCCTTGAAAACGACTGGGCATCTCTCTGGATCTGTATTTCATTACGTGTGCTGTTGAGACTGGTGGGAGCGCTTATTTTGAACAGTGTGACAGTATTGTATAGTGGACCAAGAACAAGGGGGGGCATCGGTTGGGGCAGTGTGGCTAGCTGTTAGGTGTGCTTTGACTGGAATCTAGTTTATACCTTGATCTTGGCTGTAGTTTGACTGTGTCAGCGATATGGTTTGCTCAGCCAGGTCTCAGGAAATTTTGTGGAAAAAGCGTGGTGTTTTAAAATGTAAATAATGTGCTCTGTGCATGAAAAGAGCTAGAAATACGTCTCCCCCACCAGGAAAGGATTAGGTGGAGGAGACACGACTTGAAACAGTCCTGGCAGCGGTTTGACATTGAAACAGCAGGGGGAAAAGTAAAGTGTGGAGGTGTGTACCCAACTCGTGACAACAAGTTTACTTTCTCTTAAACTGTAACCTATCTTTAGTTTCTTTAGTTCCCTAACCTCAACCAAAGTTATGTTTCTTCTCAAACGTGAAGGATCATACCAGTGATTTTAAATGTTTGGCCTATTAACTACAGTTTCCCCACATTTTACGTCACATTAAACTACTTTGCGAATCATGCATGGATGCCCTCATTCTGATAATGTTCTGTTTCTGCGACTAACAAAGTTTCACCATTCATAAACCACAGAAGTGATAACTGGCTGTGTAAAGCAAATGTTTTCCCTGGGGACTATTTTTTGGTGGTGACACTGTTTCAATCCGCCCGATTTCAAGTAATCAAAACACAACTGTGCTGCTGCTTTTAGGAAAACTGATGTGGGCGGACTTTATTATGGTGATGAAAAACTGGTGTGAAAAAGGTTTGACGTCTCTGAAAGTTAATTTTCATATCGTATTGGAATGAATGGAAACCAGTGGCTGGAGAAGAGGGAGTAAAGTGATATTGGAGTTCTAAAATATGACTGCTTGCCTTGGGAAAAGATGAGCAGAAAGGGGAAAGGGACCTTGTTGACAGCTGTCATTTTCACATGAGCTCGCAGGTAAACACAGGCGTTACCAATGAAATTAGTTAAGTTTCTGTTCCATTCAGGTCTAACAGAGCCAGGGCCCTGGTATTGGTCATGCTCATTGGAGAGACTGCCGTAATAAATGTAACGGATCCTTAATTCCATTAGTAACAGCTGTGTTTACCCTGCTATTTCATGTCAAAATAGCTGCCGTGAAAGAGGACTATATATACATTTTGTAGATATTACCCTAAACATGCACAGTCACTGGTATGGTCCTTTAAAAATCAGCCGACCTTTTCATATGGCCAAGAGGTTAAAATGACGTCCAAGTCAAGCTTTGCTACTTAATCCTTTCATAGTGAAGGAACGTTATCGTCATGTTAGTCTTGCCTAAAAATCTGCGTTTCAGAGTTTGTGCACATTTCGCAAAGTTTCATGAGACTGCAGCGCTGTGTAAGAGCTTTGCTGACCCTGAACCAATGCTTCAAAAACCCCACACACGTGTTGCTGACTCCATCCTCGACACGAGTCACAAGGCTCCTGACCTGAATAAAACACAGAGGGGGTCGCTTATCTTTGAAAAGCAATGGCATCCTTTGTCCCAGTGGATGAGGGAAAACTGCATCAGCGCCGGCTCTTCGTTGGGGAGTTTCCCGATGCTAGTCCCATAATATGGTCACACACACGCACCCTTTTCCCTGTTTTAGCACCATACAGTACAGCAATGTGTTTTATCACCATGGATGTGAAAAGAAAACCGTCGCAGCATCAGTAGCACAAAATGCACTATTGACAATCATCTAGTAGCTTCTTGATTCTGGTCCAGCAGTCAGGCATCGCCTTTTACGTGTGTTGATTTGTTGTCTGTGTTATGAAGGATTTGGAGTAGCTGTAAATAATCATATTTTGGAGAAAAAAAAAAAGTCTTCCAGTTGATTTTTATTTATTGATACCATTCTCCCGCAGATGTAAACTTACATTTTTAAAACCAAGCCGATCATCCCTTTTAATAGCATGCAAAGAATTATGCACTGTATCTCAGGTGTTAACTGCATCTAGCACATATATGCAGCATTGAACCATGTTTCATTGATTGGGTTTACTGTGCTATTGTGAGTGCCTCTTCGAAATTGAAGTGATGTCTCCTGATTTACCGACTGCCAAATAGTAGCTACTGATGTTCACATGTCAAGTTGCAAACTCCATGGAAATGTTTCGTTTGTTTTGATGCGTTGTAACGTCACATCCTATCTGGAGGTCCTGATAATCACAGTTTGTCGACCTGTGCTTAATACACACTGTTGTTCTCAAAGCAGCTATGTACAATGCCCAGGCTACTCTCAGCAGAGCCTCACTGATTGATCCCTCTCAGTGGTAAAGAGATATTTCACTGCTTGAAGTAGTTAAAACTGTTTCCCGTCTGTGGTGTCGCTTTCTTACAAGTCTGTCTAAATGGGATTGAAGCCATAGGATGGACACACTCACTCACAGGGCTTGAATATTATTCTCTTCTGGGTGGCATTTGAGTCCAGTTTCTTAAAGCTGCACAAGGTGACATTGTTTGGATGAAAAAAAAAAAAAATCAACCAAAGTAGGGCATCTCCATTTGCCGAAATGAAATTTCTGGTGTCAGGTATACTCAATGGCAAGATGTACTGTTGTCAGCCAATCAGGTTCCAGTATTGTGAGGACTTGATCTTCAAATTCAATCAGACTAAATCAGCATTTAACTAAACTACATTTACTGGTAAAACAATGTAATCCTTATCATGGGTTGTTGTATATTTGAATACAATATTAAATAATATGGGACCATTAAAGTTAGTGTTATGTAAAAGCAGCTTTAATGGTTAGGTTGGTGTAATAACTTTTATAAAAACATCAAGATCACAGCAAGATTGTTCATTTTGTCCTGTTTTCTTGGTCTGCAAGCCATGATCAATATTGTAAAATGCAGTTCACTGTCTGTTTTCTGAAGTGTTGCTGTTGCTATGCAACAGCTGACACCGAGAGGCAGCGCTACACCAGTTGGGGGGAAACCAAACGTTGCTACCACAGGCAACGTGATGGGCAAAATACATTGTTTTAAAAAGAGTATGTAAATTTCAGCAGCTCGCAACACATGCTGACACAACATAAGGTGTTAACAAAAGTGTTTCCCTGGTCCGGCAGATGAGTTTTTCATAATTATGAATTATTCATTCATTTTAAGAGTGAAACTCCAGAAGAAGAAAGCCATGTGACTGGAGAGCGTGCGGCTACAGAAAGTAAGAGGAGAAAGCCATGTGATGTTAAGATGTTTCTTTGTTCTTAATTTATTGTCTCAACCAATTGTGTACAGCAAATAATTTAAAGAATTACATCTTGTTTTTGCATAAAAGAAAAAAAATGTATGATTTGTAATTTAAGAGTGTGTACAGTAGTCGGGGGTGCTTCCACGTGCGAGTTATTTTAGTTTTGATTTTTATCTTTTGGTTATGAAATGTAGCATCAAGTCATATAAATGCGCTGTTCTTTTCAAACAGCTTTAATATTTTCATATTGTGGGTAGCCTCCGTGCTCGGGAGGGAGAAGCAAAAGGAGGTGATGTGTGAGGCCAGAGAGGTTCTTGTGGACATTTTCCCGTTGCTGTTTTTCTACATGGTGTCACTCTGACGCAACATGAAATCAAGGCATCATTTGTCTGCATAGCAATAACAGAAAACACAGGAGTTTTTGCAAAAGTTGGTCTGTCTCTCACTGTTTTGTTTGCAACTATGATGCAAATTCTGTAAAGGATTACAATTCAAATAAAAGTCCAAATCCTTGTTTTTGTTTTATTTCGTGTGAGTATTCAGTCATTTGAATTTAGCGTCTAATTTAATCTAGTAATCTGTGATAATTTACTGTAGATTTGAATATGCAAATCCAGGGGTTTGTTAGGAGTGACAGTGTGGAAAATAAATGAGAGGGGAAACTGTGAGCACAAGTCAGTGAGCATCATAAGAATACAACAAGCAATAAAAAATGATATATCAATTATTATGACAGCAAAAAAAGACCCACTTTTATCAGTGTCATACTATCATGAACTGTATACTAAAGATTTATTTAGGTGATAAAGTCTATTCTGAGTGGAATTACTGTATTTCCATGGCATCTGAGAATAAATACTTGATTACACAGAATTCATCACACATGACTGCTATCACTGTATAGCTAGAGGAATGTTTTTTTTCTACATCTAGTTTCTGCTTCATCACTTGTTTGTTTTAATGTTGCTGATCAAAGAATTTGAGGATCTAAAATTTAGGCCTTCCATAGTGCATGGTTAAAAAAAAAAAAAAAATCAAGTCCTCAAGACAGTAAGTGGCTATTTGCATGTTGAGTATTGTGTATTTCCCCTCAAAATGAGTTTCTGTGAATGGGGACAGTACCACCTTGTGGAGTGCAGCTGCCAGGCTCACATGACAGAAACAGCCAGTCGTCATGAGGAAACGTAACACAGAGGCTCTGATGGATGATGGGACCAGCAGATTCATCTCAGTAGAGGTTTCTGGGCTTGAGGATCTATGCCGACAGACATGGATCGACTCAAATCAAAGCATGATCAAGAGAAGGGTCTCATGTTTTTATGTGCACATGTACATAACTGTGTTTTAGGCTTATATCTGTATATGCAATATTAAAAGTGTATGAAGTAATCCAAGACTTCTTGGCTAATAACTTATGGGAACTGCAACAACACTGATTGAAATTATTGCAATCAATGTTGATGATGATGTTTACACAAAAATAAATCAGCAGGTTTGTGTACTGTTAATGTGTAAATATGTTAACCCTGTTGAAACCCAGGAACCGGACTATAACCCCATAATAATTATAAATAGTTTTTTTATTATTCTATTATTATAGTACTTGTTCGGGCATTTCTTGTTTTACTAATTTCTTGCTATATTTTGGGGTCATTTTGGGCAAATCTGTTGGCTTTAACCATGTGTTTCTAGTGAATTTGCTCAGGCTACAAAGGGTTAAATGGTTTCCGCAGCATCTGACGCTTTTCCTAAGCCTTCAAAAAAGAAAAAAAAAAGAACAAAAAAACACTCGGGATGAGTTGTGGGGTCACTATTCAGTGACTGGCCTACAGTGCAGGGGACAGTGGGGATAGACTCCAGACATGAGGGGGACATGTCCTCCAGGCCCGCTGCACAATATTGTAAAATCACAATTTTCACTACAGACAGAAGTAAGCGATTTCATTAGAGAAGAGAACCAACTGAATGTGTGGTGAAGAGGAAATGCTGTCACCGTGCTAAACACTGGGATGATAATACTGCTGCGTCAGGCACTGTATTTGTCAGTCATCAAACAGGAAGAACCTCTTCCTGTTGGATGAGTTGGCCATGCTGTGCCATCGCCCCTCCTCCCTCTCCATCTGGGAGCCGCACAGCCTCTACAGGAAGTTCAGTGACCCGGGCTGCGGGATGCACCTCATCAAACGAGTGCAGAGACAAAGCCTGGATTCTGGCTGAGTCCCAGGATAGTTATCGTCAGTATGATCTCACTCACCAGCGGGGAGCCTCTCCTATTTTCCTGGCCCCTCCGTGTCTCAGACTTTGCTTTGAGCTTTGTCTTTGACCACGGCCAGAGAGAGCGGTTTGTGGTCTGCGGCAGGCCAGAGGTGTTGCACGACTGTTTTTCTTAGTCCAGCCACGTACATCGCTCTATAGGAGGACAACCGCGCTTCTCAAAAGTTCTTTGCTGGTTGCTCTGTCTATAACCAATGCCAGACATTATTCAGCAAAGGGAAAAAAGCAATACTTCATCAAGTCATACATCAGGTCTTCATTTGCCCTGATGAGGGCCACCAGCCAAAATGCATAGGCCGTCTTTTCTTCCTTCATTGAAGACGGTTCATCCAAACGTCAGACGACCAGGACAAGAGTGAGATGAGTCTGGAGGAGGTGATGCTGGTCGAGGCAGGGAGGACTGGGGTCAAATACCCATTCAGTCTTGTGTTAAGTGGAAAGCTCCTGCTGCTTTCACCACAATACCTGCCTGCCTACAGAGATGCGACCACTGTGGAGCAGCTCCACAGATGAGCAGCCTAGCAGGACCTGGAGCCCAGCAAACATTCATGTGTGTGGAAACATCACGTTGAAGGGACTAATCTGGAGATTGTGCTTGGAGATTTTTGCTGAAGACAGACTACATGAAACAAAAGCTGTAATGGATAAAGAAATAAAACCCGCACACAACCAATAATTTTATTCTCCTGTATGTTTGGGCAACCTTTCCATTAGTCAGATCATCTTCATCCACAAGTTACTACAAACCAGACTAAAGTTAAATTATTGGTTGTTGGGAGCTAACAGTGTTTTGCCCATAGAGATCTGAAGGTCAACCTCAGATGGACAATCTCCAGGCTGAATTACCTGCTGTTCCAAACACCAACCAGAGTCTTTCAAATGAACTCTGTAGACATTCGAGGGTCTATACAAAGTTCAATTAAAGTCTTTGGTCTAGAACCTTTGGTCTAAAAGTCTTTGACTTTTGCCTGAAGAGAACAAAGCCTGCATCCAGCTGGAAGGAAAGCACACAACACAAGGTCTCTGTTTCCCACAGGCCGCTAAAGAGCGTCTGGATGCCAAACATCTCAGCGATTTCCATCCCACAGATCGGCCATGTAGCACTGAATCAGAGGGCGGTGCAGAAGATTCAGGTGACAGAAACACCAGAGACAGTTTTGTTCTGGCTCCACTATGAGTTCAAACTGGACTTCCAGTTCTGTAGCAGAGGAACATCTGAGCAGACTGAACATGGGAAGCTGCCTGTGAACCAAAGAAGCAAACACACTGAAGCGGTACTCCATTAAAACCACGATTTCCTGTCACTAAGCTTCAGAGGAAATATTAGGGCTTCAGCTCCAGCAGCTGCAGCACCAATATTTTCATAATTTCAGTTTGAGGCAAATTATTTGGTCAGAGTAATAATAAAATCATCTGTTTTAAGGTACTCTCATCATGAGTTTGGTAAAGTAGTAACTCGACAGGTTTTTGAACAGGTTTTTTGTATACTTTAAGACTGAAGTCGCCAAAGACCTATATTTTACACTGATATTCAATATCTTTACATTTTACCATGTTCAAGCCAAAAAATCAAAACCATTAAGTGTGTCCTCAGGGATTTTAGACATTTTCTCAGCATTTAACTCTTTGCTAAGGGACACTCTGGGACACATAAAAGAGTTTACAAACACCATTATTTAATCGTTTCATGAAGGAATAACATGCAAAAAAATAAAGCAAAATGTATTTTTATGTAGCTATATTTAGGAACCTCCATGGCTGATCCAATATTTAACAAATATCCAGCAGTGGCCCAATATATCAGTCTAACTGGCAAAACTGTGATGCATCCAAGATCACACTGTTATCACTTACAATATAGAAGACAACTGCAAAATCTCAGGTATCACACAAAGCTTTATTGACATTTGTTTTATGAAGACAATTGTTTATCTGACACATTTTTCACAACAATGACAACACCACTTTACCATGTCATATCAATATTTTATCATTAGCTGAACAATGGCGACAATGACTATTAACACTGGGGTTTCAATTACAGATGTGTTCTACATTACTCCTACACAGACATTAAAGCTGAAAAAGAAAAAGGGTATGGCTAATGTTCCCTCACATCATCTTGGGAGCTTCAGTTTATAAACAGTTACGAGTTAAGTAAAATATACAATACAGAACTGTAAGATAAAAAAATATAATAATGGTATCACGCTAACTGTACAAATGGGTATACTGATGCAATGAATGGTATCAAGACAGCTCATAATGAAGGCCTACTGTGATTTACCAATAAAAACAGACATGGCCATGTGTAATCTTGAAGGCAAATATGTGTTTAACTCGATATGAATGACACGTTGTATTTAATGATGAGGCGATTCGACAGACATTACAGAAAGGCACAAAAACCATGACAATCCACAGCGAACGAGGTACTGTACGATGAGTCTTCTACATCGTTTAATTTAACCAAAGTTATTAAGGCATGCAGTGCTCAGGGAGATGGGAGTTGTGTTGCTTTTGGAAATACAACACGTCATTTAAGCTGCAAAAGATTGATTAAATTGTCCTTTACATGGAAAAAATGCAACCTGCTAAAATTGTGGATTGTTGTGGCTGAAGTACAAAAGACATCGGCTTGAATGAGACCATAAAATGCCATTTACACAACGCTTTAGAGTGAATTAACAGAGTGTGTTGCTGTACAGCTATAAAACACTAACAAGGTTAAGTAATCATCTGCAACATTTTCATATAAATACATGTTGCTATTGCTCTTCTCTGTCACTGAGTGATAGTACAGTGATAACAAATAACAACAGCTGATGCATATTGCCTTTCTGTATTCTTTGAAGAGAAACAGAGGAATTACTGGGTAGTTAACATGAGCAGCGATAGCCAACCTGGCTGAACAGACGAAGAAAAGAGTGCCACCTGCAGAACCTCACCAGAAAATCCAACAAAAAGTACTAGACACTGGATTGAGCAGCTATTGCAAGCCATTTTGTAACGGTACTGCATCAAGTTTGAAAGAAGAAAAAAAAATGTCAGCTAAGCATAAATAGGACTAAACTCTGCTAGTGGTCTAGTGCACAATAAAATCAGCACAAATACTTGAAAACAGAGATGCAGGGATGTCCATGTCTTAGCAGCTCCAGTGTTACAACAGATATTCTCTGATAATGTGCTGTATGTGCTGCACTAAGCTGCACAAAACAGCCTCACTTTAACAAAGTCAGAATCAAATAAAAGGCTCCCTCACACTTACCATACTGGATATAATACATATCATCTCTCGGTAAAAGAGGTAGCTACTGTAGTGCATTCTTAAAAGCAGTAAACCTCATCGGCTGAAAACACTGAGCTGGAGAAAGTTCATGTGGGGAAGAAAAAGTTATCTTTTTAGCAAGCTGGCACAGTAACAGAGAATACGGCTCAATTTGAGAATTTTCATCTGTTATTTCCATGGACAACAGCAGTCATTCTGTATTTGCAAAGCGAGACACAAAACGAAGGCCCTAATCATCCTCCAACGCCTCTCAGCCATTGAGCCTGAAGCTGACAACGAATGGAGGGCCGAGTTTGCATACATATAAAATGCTTTTCTGAACATTTACACCCAAATGAGCTGGTTTTCATTGTAGTATAACCTGCTCTGAACCAGAAAATGCACCTGCATGGCCAAAAACTCATCTTTGGTACTGCCTCAATCAGCTTTTCCAATTCAGTCTCTAAGAAGCTTGGTCGTGGTAAACTCTTTTTGTCTTGCTTCTGCTCAGTGTGTGTTCATTAGCATGAACTGAACTGTCCTTATAAATGAAAAAAGCAAACAAAACAGAACTGAATGCTAAAATTCAGTGGTATTCCCCTACATTACAATGAGCGGTGTAAGCATGAGATTGTCAGTCACTGACTCTGAGTGCTGACGACAGTGTTTGAAGGCCATTTTGTGTTTCTCTCTGATAATCCTGGTGTGCCATTTTCTGCAGCCCTCAAGGTTAAGAGATGTTTCCATGAGGTATACGAGGACAGGCTAGAGCCGAGACCAAGAGTGCAACAGATTGCAGAAACTGAGCAAGCTAATATTTCACAGCACTCAAAAAACACAACTTTGTCAAAGCAGTGTTTGAGATCCTCATCTGTACTTCATCTGCCAACCATCAAGCACACGTGGTGCAAGGGAAAATAAAAAAAAGCCACCGCACTGTCCAACTGGCACTGTCATACAAGCAGGCGAACAAAAGTGAAACTTATAAAAAGGGATTCAAGTATTATCTGACTCAAGACTGGAACTGATCACACTCTAGGTACCGTTCATCTCCAGAGCCCCGCTCTTCGTGCAGGTGGCATTATCTGGCGTCGTTCAGCTGCCTGGCCACCGTCAAGATCTCCTTGGCTCCTTTGCTCAGCAGCAGGTTGGCCAGGTCGATGCCCAGCTTCTCAGCGCCCTCCTGGGCCGGGCCAGAGATCTTGCTGGCGGTGACCCCGACTCTCTGGACTCGCTCGTCCACCTCCTCTTGGATCTGTCACACGATATAACAAACCATCAACACAAAGTTGTGTTTGAATGAATGGATCACGTGCAGGTGCTGTGTGATGTGTCCACTGTTACCTTGTTAAGATCAGTGATGCCCGTCTGCATGGTCTCCTTCAGGCTGTCTGAACCATCCAGGCTGTACACCGCCCCCGTCAGGTAGAGCTGGGGAAACACGCCATGTCACACATTCATAGTAAAGGATACATATACATCCACCTTTTTGTCTGCTTAATTTGTTTCGTTAACATTTTACAAAAATGCAAGGCACAACCCTAACCCTAACCTGTGAAGAACGTGTTTTTCTGTGGTTCTTTAATAACTGAAGGAGAACCAGCACAAAGTGGATGGTGGCCTTTTGAACTGTACTTACTCAACTGTGACCAGGGAAGACCAAGTAAATCCAAAACACTAATCAAGTTTAGTGTCTCTTTTTTCAGTATTTAAAGAAATTCAGAATGGTGGAAACTTAAACATTGTGTACAAGGTAAGGGTAGCTAGATATGAGTACTAAATTTCATTTCAAAGTCTGATTGATGACTGACTTCTTTGATGGTGCAAACATACCCTCACGACTTGGAATTAAGTCTTGAACTCCATTACTTTCACAATCATGACTGAAAAATGTTATCACTTAATGGTGGAAATCTCAGATCTAATTCACCACAAAATACTGATCAGCTGCTCCAAGGCCTGTCTGTTCTCAAAATGCTAAGGAAAACAACTTTTTTCATTCATACCTGTGAGTCTTTGACTTCAGTGTGTACGGCCACTGGAACGCTGCACCCGCCCTCCTAAAAATCAGTAAATTGGATAAAAGTTGAAATGAGATCAACACATTCGACATGGGAATGTATGAAAGTGTGTGTGTGTGTGTGTGGGTGTGTGTACCAGGTGTCTGAGGAAGGCTCTCTCAGCTATGCAGCGCAGCACGGTGTCAGGGTCATGGAGGACGGACACCATCTCCAGGATGTCTGTGTCTCTGGCCCGAACCTCCACTGCCAGAGCCCCCTAACAACACACACACATACACACACACGTACAGATAAGCTGTGTTATCATTACCTGCTCCTTTCTGTGTCACCACCTGTTTTCAAACACCTATGGTTTGCTTTCACGTCTTTAAGGAAAAGACGGTGAATAGGAGCTTCCTTCTTGAATAGCTCTCAGTGTCTGTGACTTCCTCAACTGACACCAACCACTACATGTAATCAAGTGTGGGGAATAAAACCAATCAAGTGAATGATTTGCATTCCTTATGTCATTTTATGATCAAAAATCTTAAAATGAAATGAGATGGCACAACTGCAGGCTGGATTTCTGGTTTGTGGTTGTCACTGCATTTTGCTGGTTTGCCGTATTTCATCTTGATGGCTTCAAGTAAGTCTGAATGTGTGAACACTCCTAGTTGTCACTTTCATAGCCACGCAGGCCCAGTGGTTTATTCCACGTGACATGAATGAGTGTTTATCATTCTTTATGTTACAGATTGGTTACACTGCTTGTTAATCTGTAGTAGTAGTTTTGAAAAAAAAATTGCAAAAAAAGGTTAATCACTTATATTACAGTTATAATTTGTCTACTTTTTCCTTCCCACCACACCCTAAGAAACAACTACTGGTTATTTCATGAACCGTTTATACAGGACGTAACACACATACCTGTCCCACAGCATACATGCAGTCGTCAGGACTCAGGATCTGCCAGAGCAAACAAAGGTTCATGTTAGACAGGCATTTTGGAGTTACAAAGTGAGAAATGTCATCATGGAGTCCTAGAGAGGACTTAAGATGAAAAGTACCTGGCTGATGCGACTCTCCCAGCCCATTCGTTTGAGGCCGGCAGCAGCCAGGATGATAGCAGCGAAGTCATCCTTCTCATCCAGCTTCTTCAGCCGCGTGTTCAGGTTTCCGCGCTACAGAGCTCAAGCTAAGGAGAAGCACCTCAGGAGCAAATACCAAACTATGGAACATGAGTTACTGTCTACTTAACTTGTTACATGACTACTGATGTTTGAGGAACATCTTCATCTTCTATTGTTGCACTTACTGAAAGGGAGTACATCATGTCTTTAAAAAGAGAATTGACAAAAAACTGAAAGATACTATAATGTCTGACTGAAAATGAACTAACTTCTGTTATTTTTAAAAGCCTTTTAAGTATGTACAGTTTTCCCTCACGTTTCCTTCACCATTTCCAGGTTTCATGTGTTGCAATCAGCTGAGAGGATACAATGTCTTTGAAGTCCAGATGGGGGAATCTCTTCTTCAGCTGAGCGGCCCGTCGCAGTGAACTGGTGCCAATCACACTGCAAACCACATAACACACCAGGTCCATTCACATTCAGCCATGCTTTGATGTGAGTGATAAAACATTTAACAACACCCTGGGGAAAAAAAGTGGCATTTTCTCTCATACTGTACCTGTTTTCCGGTAGTGTCTCGAGGGTTTTTCCAGCGTTTTTCGGGTGTAGGACTACTGCATCATAGGGATTTTCTCGCCTGAAAAAAAAAGCAGGAAACAAACAATATGAAACAAGAAGTTACAGCAGGTTGAAAACCAATAAGCTGCCATATAGGATTACACACAGCGGACACTATCTTTGTGCAAATGCCATTAGTAATGAGCATGAAATAATCAATGACTTCTGTTGACCTCCATCAATGAACAGAGGTCGAACAAAGGTGCATGACAAGTACCTGTAATGTTCTTGATTTGAAAGCACAACAGAGACAAGTGAGCTAACAGCGATACAACAGAAAAATCTAGTTAAGACTTAATATAGCAAAACGAGTGTTGATAAGTCATAATAAAAACGTTGCAAGAGGATGTGCACTGAGTACTGGATTTGTCATGAAACAAAAGGCCGGGGAATTTTTGTTCCATGCCACATAGTACGGACCAGTAATCGCATTTTGAAATCCAGAAATCCCAGCAGTTCATAAAGTAATCGTTAAACCACAGGTACTGATCAATAACCCTATAATCTATAATCCAATATAATTGTGCTGTGGGACAGTAAAAATGCTGCATCTTGCCTCTTTAAAACAGCAGGACATGCTGTTGAGCTCATGTGAAACTTGACACACTGTTGACTCATACCAACACAGACACTGCTGTGTGTTTTCTGTGTGTGTGGACTTACTTCAGCACTGCCCCGATGGTGAATCCCAGCGGCAGAGTGGTGGGCAGGTCTTTCAGCGAGTGAACGACCAGATCGACCCTGCGGGACACAGAGGAATAGATTTATGTATAGATTGTCCATTTGGGTCTCATGGTACAATATAGCCATTCACTGGTGAGCCGTGAGACTTTCACAGCAGCAACAGAGCAGAGACACCTGCTACATGAAAGGCTGTGGGCAAAATCAAAGCTTTCCCATTCCTATGAATTTTGTGTGTAGTTACTGTTACGCAAAATATGGAGGACAGTGTCTAATTTTTAACTGTTTGTGTGCATGGTATGGAGAGAGAAAACTGGCATGTGACTGATAATTACAAGGGTTACCAGCGCCAATACCGACCCATCTTTATAAACCAGATACTGGCCAGTCAGTTCACCTCCAATATTGTGGCCACGGTGCAGCTTGTTACGTATTTTAAAAAAAATCATTTACTTCAAAACTGATCAATACTACTGCTGTTGTCATTATGAACCCATTAAAGGGACAGTTCACCCACTTTGAAAAATGTGATATTATATCGCTCCCCCCTCTTAGCTGTTATGTAGGACAGTAGTGGTGCTATCTTCCTCTCATTGTTACTGAGTGCTGGATATTGGCTGGATGCTCCAAATGCTAACTGTTAGCCTCCTGCCATTGAGGTGTACTTCCCCCCGCAGCTAATGTTCTTAAAAATAACGGCCTAAATCCACTCAAAGGTTTAACATCACTTTATGAGTGTTGTTTTCCAAAACTAAAATGAGTTGTGTCGCAGTTCCACTTACTCGTTCCTCTCCAGAGCATTCTCCAGTTCTTTGGTGAACAAACTCTTCTCTCCGATCTGCAGTGAGACAATCAAACAGTGATTTCCCACACTGGCATTCGACAACAAGCACTCTAGTATAATGACTGGCACCCTAACAAGATTGTTAGGATACCCGCCATTATTCTGGGTACTTTGGCACGACAAGCACACCCTTTTACACTGCGTGGTGAATGTGCAGCACAGGGATGAGGCCATGACACCCAACTACAGTCCTGAGAGAGACACTGCAAATGACACACACAGCTGATTCAGCCTGTCATTCTTTACATAGCATATCAGGCTTTGCCATTTGTGCTTGAAACCCCAAATATTAAAAGACAGAGTACAGCAAAGTGTTAATATTCTTAAGAGATAGGGAAATGCAGGATCTACTATGATGACACAGCGTACACATTACTAGGATTTGTGCATGCAGTGTGAAATGGATTCTCAAAGGTTTTCAACAACGTGGTGTGTCGGTAACTTTTACATAACGGTCAGCCACGAAAGACCCTGGAAGGCAGATTTCAAATGCTGACTTTTGCAAATCCTTAATATAGAATTAAAATGAAGACTTTTGGCTCAGCTTATTTAGATAGTAACCCGATAATATAAACTGCTATTTGAATTCTGTGCCAACTGCAGATACAAAAATTTTTTAAAAATCATCTTACCTTTGATAAAGCTGTGTCAAGGATTTTGTCTCCCGTTGTTGACATGCCAACTGAAATAAAGTGAACAGCGCATTATAAATATCACTGCGATATTGCAATTTTTTTTTCTCTTCTTTGAGCCAGGCTGTTGTATACTGAGACAATACTGGAACACAAATAAGTTCCCAGTGGATCACCACGACAGCCTTGGCTGGGAGATTAATGACGCATCTGCAAAGCCTCTAATATAAAATACCCTTGCAGACACTCAAAGCTGGTATGATTCTCACCGATTTCCAAGTGGACGTCGGGGTACAGTTCTTTCAGCTTGTCAGCAACACTGTCAGTCTGGATTCGAGCCAACTGAAATGAAAAAATAAAAGGTGATAGTATTTAATGTCATAAAAACTGGCCAGGAGTTGATACTTCTTTTTCGAACAACCCTCCACACAGTCGCCTCAACCCACCCAATCAGCATGGCACAGGCACAATGCACCAGCAGTGGTTATCTGCAGAGGGCATTGTTAAGATGAGACTGGGCTATCTCTGCTAGAGGAGCTCCAGAGGTCATGGCCTGCTGTATCTAACCTGACGTGGAAGAACGGCGCGCCAGATAATTAACATATAACTGACACTCAGAGGCATTTCACAGTTAAATGTTAGCTAAACCTCAAATTAAAGCAAACAACAGACAAGAAAGATAAAATATCAAGTAGGAATGATGGAAATACATATTTTTTTAACATATAGGGGGGAAAAAAAACACAAATTAAGTACTGTACCTGGCTCTTGCGGGTTCCAATCCGGATAACCCGACTGACTTTGCCATTCCCATCCTGCTTGGACAAAAGAGAGGCCGGTCAAAAGAGATTTCTACAATAAAGTGATTTCCGAAACCTCACCTACATTCACTTGCCGAACCTCTTTATATGCTCCAACGCATTTATAGCTATCTTCACCCCTAGTTTACTGGTGCACTCATAATTTTTTTTCCTGCTCATCTCACCCTGATGTACTTGTAAGGTCCTTCTTCCATACTTCTGGATGAGCGTGCTGCACGTCTGCACTGTGGAGGCTATTGTGTCCGCTGTGTGGCTGGGACTGCCTGCTATGTCCTGGTAAGGAGCTGTGCTGAGGTCATATAAGCCTACAGATAATGAACAGTAGTCTTTTTAACC
>OMLB01000917.1:1293-38922 GCA_900302555.1 Myripristis jacobus
TATTTGCGTGCGCCCATATGATCTGTGTTTATGCTCTGCTTGACGTGACACGTGACCCTTCCGTGTTTCCACTCCTACGCAGAGATCAAAGTGCCTCACTTGGGTTTAAAATGATCTGCTCTGTCTGTGTTTAGGCGGCTGCTGCAGCTACCTCTTCCCGGCAGCAAGCTTAAAACGGTTCAAACGTGCACTTTGGCTGGATGATTCGGCAGAGAAAAGCCTCCAAGAATGCATGAGCGTGCGCCTCGTGAGATGTGCGGGTGTATTATTTATTTCCAACTACGGGTTTGCAGTAAACATTTCTCCTCGGATGATTACACTTCTTTGTTTAAGTCAGGTAAATAAGTGAGCAGCAGAGTGGTAGTAGTAGTAAGATGTAATGCCAATGCTTTTGAAAACGGTGGTTTTAGTGAAGCTTTGTGATAAACCCTCTTGAAAACATAGAGATTTTGGATTTAAACTGCAAACATAAATACTTCATGACACTTTGATTATGCTGCACCAGCTGTGTTGAGTAATTTTATAGCAATTTTTTTTGTACTTTTTGCAAATTTGAGGAGCTAGTTTCCATTTTCTTCTGTTGTTTTGGAAAATGCTTACATATAATTGCTTTTGTGTGTTGTGTGGATCTCACTGCTTGTCACCTCTCAGGTCCCATGTGTTGTTGTCACTCCCCTTGAAAACTGTGATGGGACAGGCCTCTTAGTCACTGAATTCAGGTGTTTCATTCAGTCCCATTGCCACAGGTGTGTAAAATCCAGCAGCTAGCCATGCAGTCTGCCTTTACAAACATTTGTGAAAGAATGGCTCAGACCTCCCTGAGTTTGAGCATGGTGCTGTAATAGTAATGTAATAGGATACCACCATTGCAACAAGTCAGTTTGTGAAGTTTCCTCCCTCCTAGATATTCCACCATCAGCTGTAAATGGGATTATTGCAAAGTGGAAGCGTTTAGGAACCACAGCAACTCAGCCACCAGGGGGCAGCACCACGTAAAGTGGTCGCTGAGCGCTGCGGCGCATAGTGCGTAAAAGTGGCCAACGCTCTGCTGACTCAATAACTACAGAGTTCCAAACCTCCTCTGGCATCAACATCAGCACAAAAATTGTGCACCAGGAGCTTCATGGCATGGGTTTCAATGGCTGAGCAGCCACGTGCAAGTCTTATAGTCCAATGGACATGGTCCAAGTCCTGCAGACAAACAAAAACATAAAAATAAACAATAGACATTGTTCATCTTTTCTCCTCAGTCTCACTAGCGATAGCGTGTGGCTGGCGATGTCGGTCATATATCCACTTTGGTCTCAGACTACTACCAGAGCAGTGAGACTCTTCGTTTTATTTTCTTAAAGTCTATACATTTACATGAACTTCAGGATCCCAGTTACAATCGTTTTTGAAGTATCCTGTTTTTATGTTCGCGCATGTAAACGTCATATCCCAATGAAACTGTGTTTCTTTGATTAAGAAATGGAGTTTTGTCTTTTGCTGATGAAAGAATTAAATGTACTTAGCAGTTTAGACTGGCGAAAACATCAGAATACTGATCTATTCAGGTCTTTAGTAAACAGTAAACACATACATTGGAGCAAGTCATGTCAAGAAACACGTATTCATATTTGCCAGTTTGTATTGCAAACATCACAGGCGCCTGCACAAACAGCATGCAATAATCACCAGGATACAAGTATTTACCATGTATATGGGAATATGAATACGCAGATTTCTTTTGATTGGATAAGAGGCATATCTCTGACATTTAATTATGTATTATCCGGTTTTACAAGTTCAGTAACAGCTGTGATCTACATTGTAACAAACATTGCAGCATGACAGCACTAAGATGGACACATTTCCAGAAATAACAGCGGTTAAATTATGAAGAGGATGAGGCAGAGTTCATAGGTCTGGAAATTTTAGTGAAAACCTCCAGGAAAGCTTATTTGCAGTCTCAGAATTGATTGTATTCATCATGCACAATAAATGGCTGTACTTAATGCAATATTTAACTAATGAGGGAAGATTCATCTGACTGGCTTTGCTTGACAGTGGCTCAAAGCAGTGACAGAACATTTTATTAAAGTGATATTAGTAATATGTATTTTTGTTTTGTCTTCTCCTTTTCCCCTTTTTTTAGCTGTTCTTTCTTGGGCCAACATTTACCTTAGAATGAACAATGATGAGATAAACCTCATTTTTTAAAAAAGTCTAAATTTTCTCATGTAACGTACATTTTCCACTAGTTGCTACAGCTTGTAATGATCAGACTGAGGTGATTCAGTTTCTTTAATGGCCTCAATTCTGTTATTTGAAAATCCATATCTATTAATGGTGTATAAATTCATTACAGTCTGCTGTAAATGGTGCACACTCCTGCTCTTGGTAAATATATATTTAAATGAAACAGGGCAACAAGAAGTCATTTCTTTTTTACAGTGGTAGAAACCTTTTTTTCAACATGCAGAAGAAACATCCTGACTGTCGTGGTCGGTCAGTTTCATTCAGGCGATCCTTATACACACATAATATGCCAGCGCTCATGCATAATTTATGAAATGTGTATGATCACTGCCGCAGTCCATTATTATGTCATATGTAATGTATTTGCAGGATGCATCTTGTGTTGTGATGTGCAATGTAAAAGCCAAGGTTGTGAAGGTTGTAAGGTCACAGCTGTATTTATTTATTTATTTGATGTATGTTGTTACATAAGGAAGCATCTGGCATGCACAGTAGAAATAGAAATATTATGTGCAAACTGACAACGTGCAACGTGTGGCTCTACATGAAAATTCCAATTTAATAATTCCATTTGCATTTGCCGTTCTGTATACTAGTATTGATATTTTTGCACTTTATGATTCGATTTATTTAAACAATGAAGTAAATTACAATTTAATTATATTTCCTAATCTGCATAGGTATGTCTCATGTGATTATGCAGTAATGTTGTCAGAGTGGCAACTTAAAGATCATTTACTTTATAGGGTTTTGCTCTGTGTAGTAAGGAATTTTAAAAGTCATAATCCAAAAAATATTATGCTTTCCACAGTATGTTTCTAGGTAAAATGCTACCATTTTGCCTCGTATGTCTTTCCTCTTCCAGCACAATGACTAGCAAGCGATTTATAAACTTTCTAGCTCAGTCGGTTGTTAATAAAAAAAAAGAAAAAAGCAGTCACTCTCTTTCTGTCTTCTTCTTTCTTTACCATTATTTTTTTTTACAAGGACAGTGGCTATTCAGCAGGCACTCAGGGCCATATGTACATACAGTACATGACAGCCACAGTGCACTTTGCCCTGCACCTTTCATGCAATTTGCGGTCACAATGTGTGTGGAATTAATGTCAAATATACTAAGGCAGCAGGTAATTATACAGACAGCACCTGGACCACCTTCTGCTCACACTTTTTTTGTACATGAACTGTGCACACTTGAATGGTGGAGCTGAGGCTTGTGCTTCATGGAGCACTCAATCATCTCAATAAGTAAAAAAAAAAGACCAACAGTTACGCAAAAGTTTAATTATTAGTTTATGATCTTCATCAGGGCATAGATCATACTTGAATTGTTGGTGTTGTAATTGATTTGCATTGGAGCTGGAGTGTGCAGCCCATTCTGTCTTTTGCTCGGCTAGAGGATGAAACCTGTCAGTTTTGGTGACCCCATGGCCTTCCTACTAGTGCCACCCGCAGGCCCGGGGAGCATCTGGGTTTGAAATAACACACTAGTTATTCCTCTGAGCATTGTGCAGTGTGTCTTTGTTGTGTTTATTGTGTCCATTTCCTTTTCCACTCTCTTTTCCTGCACATAAGCACACTTCAAATCTGAAATCTGAGTAAGGGATTACATGATCCTGGAATCAGAATTCCCTTGATAACCAGGTTCCTCTTAAGCCTGTAACCCCTAATTATGGAAACCTGCTTTCTTGATTACATGGCAGTTTAGAAATTGGCTGACTGACACAGAAGGGGAATCACTAACATGCATGTAAATGCACTGCATGATCCACAGCGGCTGAAAAGAGGATGACCCACATGCAAAGCAATAGAGACATGACTGTGACTGTGAAGGTTTCATCCCTCTGTCCAGTGAGAGAGAGAGAGAGAGAGAGAGTGAGTGAGTGAGTGAGTATATTCATTTTGGGATTACACACAGTTGCAGATTTGATCGGCGCACTGTGCTTTAAGCTTGCCCTTCAACAGCAGCATTTATGCCACAGGGATTCCTCCAGTTCTGTCTCTAATGACGCAGAACAACACAAGACCAGTGGAAAGGCTGACTACAGTGACTTCAAAGGCCTTCTTTGTTCACTGAACTCGCAGAGGGGCAGGGACTTTTTTTGTCGCCGAAGTAGCTAATTTAGAAGACAAGTCAAAGCATCTATTCACAACAGGAAAACTATTGATAGCCTTATCTTGATTTCTTTGAAACATGATTCATGATTCATGGGTTGGAATCTCAATCTTTTGCTTTCGTTGGTGTGAGGCTATGTCATGAGTGTCCTTTAATCTTTTACCTAGACTGAAGGCATTTGATGTGCATGTTTGTATGCAGGAGACGTCCTGCCCAGAGAGCCCATTTGTAGCAGCAGAGGTGATATGGATATATAAAGGAACATGCCTGGTTTGTACAGGCTTTCGGCATAAATGACTTCCCATATGGCAGCTTCCTTATCAAAATATAACAGTGCCCTCCAGATATTTACTGAGTGGCTGTACATTTGTATAACTTCATTACCAAACAAGAAAAGAAGATTCCTGCCCTCTGTCTGACACTGTCTTTCTGGCCTGTTGGACCCTTCTCCCTCTGCACCTGTCAGCAAGAAGCTGAAGGTATGCATGAGTCTTCATAGTCGTAACTTAATCACCAAAATGAAAAAAAAAAATCACAGTACTTTAGAAAAATACTTAACACTTTTGCAGTCCCTGACGTATTTATAATCGTGCACCCTAACACAAAGGACACCCTTTGCCATCTTTTATACAGTTGTCTGATGTATTGGCCACAACAGTGCGGTGGCATTTATGTTTGATCTGATATGAAATCACTGTGTTCCTCCCAGGGTGACCTGTTAAAGGGGGGTGGGCAGCTTTGCTGACATTTTCAAGGCACGGAGGTGTATCATGAATGTGCATCATCATAAATTTTGAGACGTAATGACAACGTGCCAGGTAACTGCTGGTCATTTTGGCTCTGTGTGTGACGGCTCTCTCTCTGGGTCTTGATAGTGTAGTAACATGATTTTTCATTGCCCAGCTGACACAACTGAAGCAATGAGGCAACGAGTGGATAGCAAATTTTCACTCTTATTTTTACAGGTATTAACGAGGATTAACAAATTAGATGAAGCCTGGAAAGAACATAGTCCCCTCACAAAACCACGCTGCCATGTGGCGATTCTGGTCAGCTCACAGTTAAGACTCTGTGCGCGTTGAAGTTACTACAGGAATACCACAGAAAGCCTGAACGTGATCGGGTTGAGCCAGTAACAGATGTGAAATGCGTCTTGAGTGAGCCAGGATGTCCTCTTTCATTAAATACCTCCTGCCTGTTAAATAACATTTTATTTTTTATTTTATTTTGATTAAAAAAAAAAAAAAACAGTTCCCAAACTTTTATATCATGAACCCTCAGAACAGATTTGCATTAGATCATGGACCTGGCTCGCCATTCAGTATAATTTAAGATTTAGTCTTGTGAAGATTTTGTTGTTACATATGACTGGGTACAGGATGATATAATTTCATGTAATCTAGGTGGGGGTTCAATTTTCTGTTATTATTAGTCTATTCTAGCTGTTGTATTATCTGCTTCTACCTGCTTGGTCATCATAGCCACATTACTAATGATTGTTAATCAGAAATTTCTTAGGTGTACATATCTTATTAAAGCACCAATCATCCTTATAATATCATCAGGAAGATACTGGGATATTTGGCCCTATCACCCAGCCCTATATCAGTAAATTGTCTGAATTTAGTGCTTTCTAAAAGTAGTCGCATGGTCTTGGCGTCATGTGTATGCTTTTGCCAGAAACTGAAATAGTAAAACCTGCTTTCTGTGGCACTTTTTCAAAATGTGGACCAAGGCCGTCTTAAACATTTTCACTGTTGGGGAGGATTAGCGGAATACAGGCTCCATTTGCTGTATGTAATGACCTCCAGGAGAAACAAGCAAACAAACTGTGAGGCTTATTTGAAATGCAACACCACCGCTGTGACTTGTGGGACAAGTGTGACTCCACGTGCGCGCTGTAGCTGAATCAACGGCAGATTTTCATTTCATTTTCTGTTGAGTGGACAATATGTCTGGGTAGCAAGTCATTAATGCTCTTTCTGAAAAAAACACAAGGGGGGCTGGGTTGGTTTTCTTGCAGTTAAAGGATAGAAGCGGCAGCCTGCTAAGACACAGGCTACGTGAGTTCATCTGTTATCCTTCACACAGGCTCATGCGTGCAATCACATGGACTGTGCACATGTTTTATTCAGGCAAAAAAAGATAATATGATGTAAAGTGATGAAATACTATATACAGTTTCTGAGGTTGTGGCTATACAGTTTGTCCCCCCACTGACACACACACACACACATGCACACTCACACACTCATATATACATTATATGAAGGTCTGTGGTAGCATAATGTCTTTATTTTAAAAGCAACACACAGGTTCTAGTACATGGAAATTTGATTTTGGATGCAGATTTTCAGAGCCATATGGATTTTTGACTACACATGCATAGACACTCAGGCCGGTTTGGTGATGCATTTAACAGCTCTTTTTTTCTTTTCTTTTCTTTTATTTAAAGCTTAATAACAAATGGACCATATTGATGTGTAAGACAGTTCAGGTTTTCCCATCATGTCATGTATAGAGGTCAACTTCTTTACAAACTCTGTGTGCGAGCTGGCTTTCATTTCTTTTCAATTATGATTTTTATTATTCCCTTACCAACATCCAAACAGGCAGGCCAATGTGTTTTACACACACATACACACACACACACACACACACACACACACAAACAGATAATTAAAAACCAAAATGACCACAATAGCTGGTATGAATAAGTAGCAAATACAAAACAAATAATTAAAAAGAATAAATAAAAAATAGTGGATACACTGTACATACAAGTATATACATACTCACATACATGCTTTCATACAGGCAGACTTACAGTCATGGATGAAAGTAATGGCACCCCTGGAATTTTTCCAGAAAATACACCATTTCTCCTCAGTCAAATTTGGCTTTTTTCCTCTGCTTTTTTGTGTTGTTCCAATGCACATAAAGGAAATAAACACGTGTATACCAAAAACATTTGTAATTGCAATCATTTCTGGGAGAAATGGTGTATTTTTGTGGAAAAATGCCAAAGTACCAATACTTTCATCCATGACTGTATAAACTAACCAAGTCAATACTTATTCTGCAGGGAAACTGTTTTTCAACTGTTTTCATCCCATGTGAACATGGTGCGCTGTAGGTTCAGTTTTAAATCATGTAAACATCAGACTAATTTTACATTTCCCTGGTCTGTGTTAGGTAAGGTTCCCAGATTTCTGAATCGGTGTCGATTGGTCCATTTATTTTGTATATTAGTCATTCATATGAGGTTTCTGAAAGGACTGTGAGCCAATCAGAGTAAGCCAATCCGGTGCCTCAGTATGACCCTCTTGGCCATGGTGAGTGTAACTTTTAGCCACTGGGTCTTCCTCCCACCTATCCTCTCATTTCCTTTTTGGCTATTCAGATTCATTAAGCAGGAGGAAGAGCAACACTGGCAGCCAAGCTCTCACCAGTCCTCCCCATAACCTTCTGCCAGTAGGTGGCCTGGCTACAACAGCTGAGGAAACAAATGGATAATATCACCTTGTTCCACTTGGCACCAGCAGAGAGTTGACTGGCTCAGTCCTGCCCTGTTCATTTTCACAAGTGTCCAGTAGAGTCTGCTGAGTATTTTGAATTTAGATCTGGCCTCTGTCATTGGGTTTAGCATCTCCCTCACTACTTTATTCCACTCACCTTCTTCATATATTACCCTTAAATCCATTTCCCACGCTTTTAGGCCTGTGGTAATACCATTAAGGCCATTAATGAAGTAGCTGTAGATTTTTCCTGCCAGGTGTGGAAGACCATTAACCAATTTCAATTTAGAAGATACAGACGATTGAAAAGGAAGCCTGGTGTCCTTTGGGCATACCTCTCCAGAGGTCTTTTCTCTGCAGACTGTAAAGTTATCTTAATTCTTCAGATGGTCTTAGGAAGGAAGGTGTTCTTCTTGGGAGGGTGGTTCATTAAGCACACTGGACTCCTGTATCATAACAACATTCTATTTTTAATTTTGGATTATTCCATATTGAAGCTGATTCTGCTAGGAAGGCGCAGGATCTCTTCATTATGTATATGATGCCGCAGCTGTCATTTATTTCTTATGTGCAAGCTCTTTGTTATGCTTAGCCTGCATTCACTGTGTATGTATGTGTCGGTCTCAAGGGCTAAAAGACAGTAAGGAGTGAGACAAGGAGAGGAGGATGGAAGGAGCAGCCAATTTGCCCCGTTCCCAGGCTGAAGGTTATGGTCACTCAATTCCCACAGCTTCAAGTTGAAGAATTAATGAGCTGTACTCCAGGGCTTCTGGTGCTGTGTGGTAATTTGTTAAGGCTTTCACCCAAGGACCTTGGATTGATTTTGCATTCATTTTTGCAGCGATGAAGGCGTACCCAAAAAGCATGCACACAAAGGTGGAATCAGTTGTGTATCTTACATTCATTGTGTATTTTCATCTGAGGTGTATATGATTCAGTGGGGAAAAGAAAGAAGGGAGCAAGAAAAAGAGAGGCTATAATCAGGCTCTAATCCAAATACTACATTTTTTTTACTAAACTTTTTTTTAAAATTGAGTAAGAAAGAGGGCGGTTATAGCAATGCTCAGAGAGTCACGACACAAGTTCACAAAAAAAAAATCACTTATTACAGATATGGCTGCTGATGTAGAGAATTTTTGAGCTGGAAGGATTATAGACCTTTTTTCTATGTAGATTGTGCAACGATTTTGCAGCAATATTGCTATGCCAAGGTACTCAGAAGCACTTTTGTAAGCTTGTCATTATCTATTGCAGTTAAAAATTCCTTCTTTTACACTGGGATCATGGTATGGAATTGTTTGCCTCCTGCTACAAAACTCCTAACATCACAAGACATTTTTAAAAGGCAGGTCATGCAGCTTTTATGGGAGAAGGTGAATGTGTATTGATCCTGGATAGTTTTACTGTTTTTTAATTGTTATTTATTTGTTTTATGGGATGTCTTTTGTTCCCACCCAATTCTGTATGTCTTTTGTCTGATTCTTGTCTATTTGTTTCTTGTGTGTAACACCAAGGACCATGCTGGAAATAAGTTTTGCACTTTAGCATGTCATCCTAATCATCCTAATCCAGAAATAAATCTATCTATCTATCTATCTATCTCTATCCATTTATTGAACTTGACTTGAGAAAAATAATCAAAAATTAAACCAAAGCACCCTTTTCTGCGCTATGTTCTGTAAAAAAAAACAAAAAAAACAAAAACATATTTGTGCATATCAGTTTGCAAAAAGCTCTTTGTTTTGATCAACTTCAAGCTGGTGTATGTCATGTCACACATTCCAGAGAGAGCAGCGGTGGCAAAGTTATGCAGGACAGCTTGACTCTCTCCCTCCCTCGGAGTCGGACCTGTGTGTAAATGTACAGGCTGTGATGGACAGCTGAAGTTGTCATCAGTCAGTCCAGTCCCCCATATGACGTTTTGTGCTTTGCTGTCTCAGTTTTCAATAAAGTGGGCTGAGCAGTAACAGGCTCTTTAGTTTCAAGCAAGGCTACTCACAGCCTTCTAAATGCTTATGCTTCCTTCCGATTCAAATGACTGCTATTTTGTATTATTACTAATTGCACTTACTTCCTTATCAGCATCCTTGCTTGTTAAATAAATTAATTTTGAACGGACAAAGTTATCTCTCACATTTCCTACTGTTTTCTGACACTTGTTTTGCCCTTATCATTCCTTATCATGGCTAGCTTGTAATATTAGGAAACAGGAAGATAAGCTTTTCTGCTGCTGCACCTATTTCATGTCCTTGTGGATAGGTGAATCCATTAAAGGGCTACATTTAAAAAAAGAGATGCATCATTATAACACGATAACTATTTCCAAACAACAAAAGAGCTACTGCACTAATCACAAGGGCAGTGTTTGTCAAAGTTTTGTTGTTATATGGAAAGCTCATACATCAGTTGCAAACTCTCCGGCTTCCTGTTTCGAATAAAATAAAAATAAAAGTGCAGTGTGTTTCCAGGAGTGCACCCAGGAGTCGTACCTGTGACATCTACCAGTGCATCCACACCGATATAAGATGCACCCCAAGTTGTTTTGCTCTGGAATAAAAACAGCGGTGATTTCCAGTGATTTTCATTATGTTTATGAATTTTATGTACCTTGGTTGTGGGATTTCTGCTCTTAGTCCAAGTGACAGCCTGGCAGATGCAGTTAAACAACATGAGTGCTGTACACTGGAAAACGTTGTCTGTCAGTAGCAACTCTGGTTTGGGCATTCACATGGCCTTTTTTCACCTTCTTGCTGTAGTTTCCGTATTTCATCGTATTTCTGTCTCTCATCTCACCACCTTGATGCTGTCCCTCCTGTCCTGTGTCCCCTCAACCTTGTAGAGTGGGAGAGCGAGTTGACAGGCTTGGACATCACACAGGCAGCAGCTGAGCATTCAAAAGTGAGACCCTGCTCCAGGCGGTGTTTGTGAATTCAGAGAGTGTATAAAGGCAGACTGACTGGTCTTACACACACACACACACACAGAAATACACACATCAAGGAACTTGTCCGCAAGTGAGATGTGAGAATAGTAAAGGTCATTGCTTTGGTTGTGCTTCCTCTTTACTTACTTTTAGAGAAAAATTGTAAATGTCACACTCACTGACTTACAAAGTTGTTGTATTATCTGTCCATTTTTGGTGGAAAAAAGGATGATACTGTAATGTTATGCACTTTTTAAATAACACAAAGAAATCCTTAGTGAGTGAAGGGTTAGTTAAACATAAGTAAGAGCCTTTAATCTCTTTTTTTAATTACCCTTAAACTTAATTTTCTTACAGTTTCTGTGTATATAGCAAAGATATGGCTGCCCTAGTACTTAAATATAACACACTAAAACACAAAAAGGTCTTTCTTTTTAAGATCAAGCCAATGACTTTGTCTCAGAAAAAAAAATTTTTTTCATTCATTAATTCAACCTTAATTAATCTCGACTGACGCTGAGACCTCATTTACAATGACGCAGAGAAAAACAACAAGAAAAAAGAACAAATCTCAATTAGTTAAAGCTAGGACATGCAGTTGTGAGAGGATTTGTAATCATGGCTCTGAACTGATCAGTATAAATAAGCCTTAATGTGCTTTGTAGAAAGGTCCTTGATTTTGGGTCATAGAAGCTGAGGGCCATTTTGCCGAAGTCAGTGTGAACTCTAGGTACTTTTAGTCAGAGTGGGTGATGCACAGGGACAGGCAGACCAGTTCAACAATGAGGTCAGACAGAGACGGTGATCTCCAGCGAGGGCTTTATCCATGAACATGTGCTAATGAAAGACCAGCCAACCTCAGGACAGAAGACACAGACGTGGCTATCATAAGAACTGGCAGTAATGAATCTGAGTGCAGAGTGATAGATGGAGTCCAACAGCTTAGGTGCAGAAATGGCAGCAAATCACATCACCAGAATCTAAAATAGATAAGTTGCATCAACCATCATTTTTTTTCTACAGAGCACTGGGAAACTGTTTCTATTTCTATGTAAAAAGCCAATTTTCTGTCTCGGTTTAAAGACAAGATTGTCAACTTGAAATTTAAAAAGTGAATTTAACGTCAATCAACAACAAGTACAAATATCAAGTTTACTGAGAACAGTGTCACAGTGTAATATCACATTACAGTACAGTGCGTCACATGGTGGACATGTACGTGGCCTAATCTTTTTATATATTCTTTTTTTTTTTTTTTTTACCTTATAAAGGACATGTTTGAAAAAAAAAATAGGCAAAAAAGTAGATACATGCTCTTGTCCACTGGCTAAACCGATAGCCAGTCACTTATTACTTTAATTTTTGAAAAAACAGGCGGACTCCGGTTGCTTGCCAATTGATTAGAGCATCCCCAAAGATAATAAATCAAAACATCAGCGGTTAACAGTAAGAGAGCTGTTTTAAGAAAAACAATTTTCTTTAATGTATTGTGATTTTTTTTTTTTTTTTTTTGACAAGCCCCACTGTCCCAATGCCAATCACTCCTCTGTTGCACTGTGGTTGACCTGGTGTGTCTCTATAGCACAAAGGTGTTGTTTCTGATCAGCATGTGGAGCTTGGGATTAGGGACGCAGGCCTGAGAACAGTGGATTGGATTGAGTCAGCTGCTCCCTGCCCCCACTCAAATGTACCATAACTACATATAGTGGAAAAGGAACATACTGCGGAAGTCAAGCTGGGGGCAGAGGAAGTCCCACGTCCCACTGCCCCCTTTGTTGTTTACTTTGTCTATATGGGGCGTGTGGTGGTGTGTGTGAGTGTGTGTGTGTGTGTGTGTGTGTGTGTGTGTGTGTGTGTGTGTGGGGCAGGCCAGGAGGGGGTAAGTGGGGGACTGGGACGAAGATAGCAGTGGGTGTGGAAATAGGGAGTTGGACACAGGAAATGCTGTGTATTGAGTTGCAGCTGTGCCCTTTGGACCCTGCTGATGTCATGGAGTCTCTGTGCTCTGGGTGACATAGGAAATGTCATGTGGAGGTTTGAAGCCAGAGATTAAAGTTGCTCTGCAGATGATGGGTATGATGGGTGTCAGTCACTTCAAAGCTGTTTTAATCAGTCTCATGCAGTGGATCTGCGTGATGACCCTGAAACACTGCGGTGCATTATCCTCCAGTTTGCTGTTGGTTTGTTTGTTTGTGTCATTTGGCTTTTTCTTTGGGAGTTTCTCTGCTCTTTTCAGCAAAAAATATAAGAAGTGGAATAAATCTAGTGAGCCTGGCAGTCCTTTGAAAAGATAAGTGATACCAGCTCAGGATTTAGCCATTTTTTTAGCTATGGTTCCTAGTGTATTTTATTTGTGAATTAAGATGCAGAGCTTTTTATAAACATATGAATAAACAATTTCCTGGTGTCCCATTCAATGTGTACAAATTTGTTATCCATAGTTCCTTGTGTCTTCAAATGGTGTGGTATATTTTTGTTGCTTTAGCAAAACATGAGTTCAATAGTAAGTGAATATTAAGTCCATCAATATTTTTGTCCCCCTTGAATAAGACAAGATTACGGCTTTCAGATGTGTGAAAATGGCAGATACTGTAGTTGGTGGTGTACTGGCAATCAGGCATATGTTGACAAGTCCTGACGTTTTTACCATGGGTATGTGTGCCTGTCATGTGCACATAAAACCATGCAGCATGTGTGGGCTCACTGGCCAATCATAGCCAAGTTAGATTATGTGCATCACCATTAAAGACCAGGTTCAGACAGGACATGGAAGCACTGTGAGGCGAATTTCACAAGAAAGCACACTGAAAATACATTGTAGATGGTCAAATAAGCATCCCACGCTTGCTGACTCTTGTGATTTTCCTGCTCATCTCTGGTTGTTCTCCTGGGGCTTCATTTCCCCTCAGTTTCTCCCACATTTGATGAAATTTTAGTCCACTATTATTTTGTTATAAATAGTGTCATGGCTGTTTCTGAAGAGCGTTCAACAGAATACATTGGAAAATACAGCCTGCATGGTTTACTTATTGCCCCTCCATCACCACACACACACACACACACACACACACTAGGCTGGTCCCAGCAGATACGTACAGGGCTGATTTTCTTTCCCAGTACATGTCTGTAGATAGGAGTTCACTGATTTCCAGGGAGGTTTACAGTCAAATGAGGGCAGTGATGGTATCGATAAGGAAAAGCAAGGCTACTTCATTTGAACATCACAGCCTAAGCAAAGCATATTTTCCATCTCATCAAGATTATGCCAGCATCAATCCAGCAATAACAGATTCTTTAAGAAAAAAGAAAAAGAAAGTGTGGTCATAAAGCTAACAAACAGCCGTTCAGTTACACAGTTTGAGCGTCTACACTATAAATCCTACTTCTGTATTTCCTAAGTCCTGATAGCTGAAGAAACTGAATTGATTTAAAGGATTTTAGAATGACGTCTTATCATTGAGGCAAGGCAGAGAGGTTGAAAAGCTACGATGTACAATAGTAGCTTGCAGAGGCTTCACAGCTGACCTGAAAATGCTGCAGTTATCAGTTAAATCCATTAGCGAGGGTCTCACAAGCCTTAAAGCCATTCAGCTGAACTCAACCTCCCACAGGAAAACGTGGGCTTTTGGTTTTGCCTCGACAGCTACTCCAGAGGGGTCCTAGAAAAAGAAAGAGGTGGAAAGTTGGAAGAAAGGTTCACAGAACAGCATGTCTGCCCAGAAGACCTCCGACACCTGCCCACTCAGCTCCTCTTAAATGAGAAGATTAGCAGTGAGATTTGAGAAGAAGGTCAGGCTGTGGTGTAGCGCGACAGTAACGGCCCACAATGAAGCCGCTGCCCTTGCTGTTTTATCAATTTCATAACTCTGCTGTGCCTGCTGGGAGCTGGAGGACCAGGGGCCACGTGCTCGAAGCTGTGCATTGATTCAGGGTGAAAAAAAACTGTGCATACTGAAATGTAGAAACGTGCAAATGCCATATTTTTTATTGAAGAAAACTTTTGCTTGCACATTTGCACACACATTTCCAATTGTGAATACCTGTGGTACACTTTGGAGACAACACAAGATCTCTGATGTTTCAAGTTTAGGTGAAATCCTCCTTTATGAACATTAAATGAATCTCAGCTTTTTGATGCTCATGAATGGATATTCATATTAACTTCAGATGGCACCACCCGCGCTTTGTCAAAACGCTCTCATCACAGGTTGAAACAGGAGCCAATCACAAATACTGGAATCATGTTGTTAGACAGTGTAAACAGCATTAGTTCAGGTTGATTGTCCGGGTCAATCAGTTGCTAATTTGTTACAGTTGATTTATTGTTTTACTCAAGAATACATGATAAAAGCATCATGCGAACTCACAGGTTTCCATGTACACTGGATGATCGGTTTTTCTAAACAACAATGCATCAAACACAGCAAAACCTTTCCTCAACAATGCATTTCCAAAGTCTCTTGAAGGTAAAGGATCCATGGCCTTGAGCATTTACTCAGTAATTTATGTTATGGATTCTCAGTGATATCAATATGATGCTACAGACAATCACACCAGCTACAATAGTCAAGTCAACTATATATTATGTAGGGGAGCCTGTGTTTATTTCCATATCGGAAAAACTGGACAATTTTCTCAAAAAGATGCTTAATTTGACTTCATTTCCTGAGGAAATACATTACATGGAGTCACTGATTTTATCGTTATTTTTCTGTCTCGGCAAGTGCTTGTTCATGTCAAAACAAGTGGGGGATTTGATCAAGGTTTCTGATTGGTGTATTTATTTTTACCGCTGTTTGTCATCAGCTATTTTTCCTGTTGATTCAGAATAAACTGTAAACATTTTCTGAGCTGGCTTGCTGCATTAAAATGAAAAGCCATGGCTAATATGTGTCTCTGATGTTTTCATCCTTTCTTTTTGCCCCAGGGCAATGTGTTGTTGGGGTGAAAGAGTCTGTTTTCCTTCTTATCGTGTTGTGCTGTTGCCACTGAAAAAAACAACATGGAATGAAAAGATCAAAGATGGAGACATTATTCTCTACAAGCTGCATTTGTTGTTGCTCAGCATCCTAAAACTCTGACCTGAAAGAAATGCTGAGACGTTGTGCAAACAGCATTTGTGGTGAAACATGGGCAGTAGAGCATGGGCAGCGATGCCGTCCAGTTTAAAGGTCATGATTTGGTCTGTCAAGATGCTCACAGTCCTAACACATTTTTCTGTTTCCCTGATGAATTCTGTAATGATGTACCAGAAGACAGAGCATTACAATTAACAAATGTTGTTTGGCTGTGTGTGTAATGTTGTGGTCTTGTCTCTCTCTCTCTCCATCAGGCATGGCATGTCATCGTGATCGCCTCACCTTTCGTTTCTGTCAGACTCTGTACCTGCTGGGCCACTGCCACATGTCCACTGTGCGGGCACAGTGCTGCAAAACTTGCAGCCAGCGCTCCCGTGGCAACAACCACGCTTCTCGCCGCTGAGGTGCAGTAAAGCAACCACTTAAGGCATGCAAGGTGAACTCTGTCAAGCTTGCTTCCATACTTTCACAAAAAAAAACAACAGGGATCCTCATCGCATTCAGAGCTGTGCACTCTTACATGCAGCATGGAGTCGTACGTATACAGTCCAACAGGAAACACACTCACATCCTTAGAGTCTAGCTGGAGGCCAAGAAGATCATAATTTCCCTGTGTGTGTGAGTGTGTATGCACTCCAACTGTGCCAACTGTAGAGGTGCATTTACCTACCATTCAGTGCATAAAGCATGAATCAGTTTAAATGAATAGCGCACCTGACTGCCTTGATGATTTCCACACCACTAGCATCTATGTTTATTTTAACTGTAAAAAATAAAAGAAAAAGCATAGAAGACTTCTAAGTATGAAATTGTAAATATTTGTTTGCACTTGCTACATTATATTACTTGCCCATAATGATACTGTATGATTGCCGATGTCACATTTTGATGTAAGAGAAATGCAAACAGAGACAAACCGTAGGGTCGGATATGTGATTTTTGCAGAGCAGCGGGCAACACAGTATAGCTAGCTTACTAATGCAGTTATTACACATGTAGTGCGGTCAGTTAACTTAAAGTAGGTACAACGCTTTCATTAGACAGCAGCAGAAACTGTACAGTCTGTAATAAGCAAAGTCATGTAATGTGCAACGTGGTTTTACTGCAAATGTGGTACAATTATTAAGAGGCAAAAAAAAAAGTGCTGCCGAAATGGCTCCTGTGACAATTATAAATACTTTAATAGTAGTTTGAGAGTTCAATTTCCACTGCAGCTTGTAAAAAGCGTTTTGAAGTAGCTATGTCAGTACGTTAGTTGGCTTTACAACTTGTCACAAGGCAAAATGTAAATGTGAAAAGTGGTGCTGCAGAAGTCACTTGGTGCTAGAGGCCATGCAGGCTCCAAACATATTTGGGTCAGGTATTGGCAGGCCCAGTGCCTTATCTACTTGAATATTATGTAATTGGACCATTATTATGTTAACCACTTGATTGCCTCTAAATTGAAATGTCAGTTCAATCAAACTTGTTCTCAAGAAGTGCTCTTTTTTTTAAAACCAAGGGAAATATTGGAATAATTTTTAGTGTTATTTGTCATTTATCATGGCACAGCAGGTTTACAGTTTATCAAGGAAATGCCTCGGTATGAATGCTGTATGTATTTTTATGTTTTCACTCGGATGTTTTGTTTTTTGTTTGTTTTTTTTCCAATTTTCTTCTTGTGTTGGAGCATTAGAACCGCCGCTGATAATCCACTCTTTTTCTTTTTCTGTTCCACTCATTTTTGTATTCAAATGAGTTGTTGATATAAATGCACATATAGGCTGCAGCTCAGTCTGTGCAGCTGGCAGGCATCCAGAAAAGGGCACATTTTCATTGGCTGCCCTTATATCTCCCTGTAATTCTTTTCACGGTGATGTCTATTGTTAAAAAAAAAAAAAAAATGAAATGATTCTAGGAAAAGTATTGTGGTTCTGAGGAAAAACACTGATTCACCTTAAAGAAAAACAGCACCGTTTCTCCATAGAAGATTAAAGCCAGAATAAATGGCCATTGTCGCGTATAGGCTGCAGTTTGGCATGAATAGGACCCCTGAAAGGACCACTCCTGAGATGGACATGTTTGTGAATTTGCAAATAGCGCTCACCAGCTGTGAATACTGTCATCATCAAGTGTGCTAGAAATCTTTATATCGATCCACTGCACTTCAACACAAAAGTCGCCTATCTGTTCGGTATAAAAGAGCCATAGCCGGCGTCAGAACATAGAAGACATAATCTGACAGTGACAAAATACACACAGGTTATTATTTGTACGTTTAGCAGTCGATTTCAAATAACCTTGCCGCTGTAAACCCGTATACATTCAGGATCAAAATCAAAGAAAGCCAATTGGATCAACACATCGCTGAAGCCAGTTTGTCGCTGATGAGATATGACCTACCTATTCATACTGGATAAGCAACACTAAAGAATGGATCATGGTGAGCCTATCGAGGGTCTCTAGGTGTAAGATTTTTGTTTTCCCCGGACAACTGCCAACAATTTCGCTTTCTCAAAATGGGGACGCACAAGACTTGAGAAGTCCATGCAGCAAAGTTACAGGCAGTATTTAGTGATGAGGTGTTGGAGCTGACTTTGTTGATGCACCCAGCTTTCCCTCAGCCTCTCATCTACTTCTACTTCAGTTTATTCCCTCCATTCCCCAGCATGCCCAGAGAAGGGGCATATAAATATAGCTATCTGAATAATGGGCAATGTCAGTGATCGCAGCCACACACCACACCCAAGATACAGATACAAAATGTTTTTTTGTTTTTTTTGTTTTTTACTGTTTTTTTTTTCTCTGTAATATTGTTTGTTTGCCAGACATCAATACCTAACTCTTACTATTGTTTTTTTAGACTGCAATCTTTCAAATTTAAGCATTGCCATTCTGGAAATATCTTAATGTGATGTGAAATCTATGCTCAGCTAGTTATCCACAGGTTTAAGAAAGCACCACCAGATACAGCACCAAACAATCACATGGGTCCAGAAATACAAGATATATCGCCAGTATAATTTTTTGTTGAGCCTTTTTTCGGGGGATCTTTCTTCTAAAGCTCGGTGACGCAGGATCGGTGCTGGGAACAAGCAGTCAGAGCGCTTGTGTGGCTAGAAATACAAAAACCTTTCAGACATACCTTTTGTCGACTTGCACGTCAGGCTGCTATGTGTGGAAAACGAATCCTTTAGTTATTCTCCTCAGGAATGTTCGGTTACCGTTCAATTACATTTCAGAGCAATCTATTTCTGGTTCAGCGTGATCATAATAACGCACTGAAAGAATGTTTTGGATTGTTACGTTGTGGATTGTGCACCCTTTCAACTGAGACTTTATTTTCTCTTTTCCGTCCTCTGTTATTACTTTGTTGAACTGATTCTGCCTGTGTACGTCTGAATTTGCAAAGAACTGTGGTTGTCATTTGATGGTCAAGGCAACATCACCAAAAAGCCGCTACCTACCATTTGATAAGTATTGTTTTCCTTACAAATGACATACCGTAGCATCCACTATTGCTGTTGGAGTCACTGATCAAGGCAGTCAAAGGTTTTGTTTTGATTCATAATAAAATCCCCTTTTTAACGTCCATTTAAATGAACTGTCAATAAAGCCATATAACATTGACATTCTGGGAGGAAAATGTCACTCTTAACAATCGGTAATGTGTTTTTATTATTGCACATGGATGTTCATACATTGTACTTTATACCACTCTAAATAAAAAACATGTGAAAACACATTTTACAGCAGTGCTTTGTTTAAGAGAATTCACACATTTATGTTATCATGTTTCTGTCCCGAATGCAGAGGTGACACATATGAAATTCCTGAGAATTGTGCATGAAGGACTTGAGATAACAGAACAGGCCGAGTCCTTGGAGGAATAAAAGTCATGGCTGAGCGCTTTTAAATCAACCATTTGAAATAGATTTTCCAAGAATCATCCAGCCTTTTCATCCAAGCACCACAACTCAGACCACATGAGCCAGTGAAGGGAATTTCAGTTAAAACTATCATCACAACACCAATGTGTATAAAACTGACAATACTATATTAGAAACATCCTTAATTACATAATTACACTAAATAATATATGGAATACTAAATGTAAACTGATTTGGAGGTTTTGAGTGAAAATAGTTTAGAACTTGGTCACATTTTGAAAGAAGCACATGCCACATCTTAATCCTCAAGTGTTTTTAATTTTAAACATTTTAAATATTGGGCGCAGGCTAAATTTTGCATGCATTGCCTCTGTAGCTGGAAAGCAATAGTAATACTATATGTTGGGATGAAATATAGTAAAAAATACAGGTTTAAATTAAACTGTACTTTAAATACAAGAAATGAACATAAGGCCAGTAAAATGTGTGTATGCATAGTGCGATGAACTGGCCGCCCATCCAAGGTGTTTCTCTATCTGTCCAAGGCTCCAGCCACACCTGACCGTCAATAAGAATAAGCAATTATGGAAAATGGATGGTATAGGTAATCACTGAAGGAATCATCCACCAGTACTCGTGCAGATTAATGTTCAGTGCACATAGAGCTGACTCTGACTTGCTGGCCTGGAAAAGCGCACGTCTTTGCTTGACACTCAGTAATCAACGGGTGGCAGCGTCACCATCTGGGTGAACTCCTCATAGTTGACAGTTCCATTCGACTTGACATTTGCCTCTCTGAACAGCTCGTCCACTGGAGGAAAAGGAAAAAGAAAAACCTGTTGAGTGAAGTCGAAGGAAGAGTAATTCCTAAAGGCTCACTGGGGCGACCGTCCCCCGTGATGACTCAGATTTCAGTGGTAAAAATGCAGTTGGGGTGAAATTTTGGGGTCGTCCGTCTCTGCTGGTCTTTGCCTAGGGGAGTTTTGACTGACAGCTCCTTCAGCATGCACAATTATTTGTGAGCATAAAAAGCTGCCGAGGAGAGAAACCAGAGAACCAAAGTCCAACCTGTAAAATTCAGACCTTATTCATCGACCACTAATGGAAATTTTGTTGACTGACAAAGTTTGCTTCAGATTTTCTACCCAAATACGCCTTTTGAGCCAGTGAAAGTTTACCTTTAAACATATATCACTTTATTCTCCTCTCTTACTACCCTCACTGTTGAGGAATAAAGTACAGTACTCTTTGCAATTTGCTGCTCTTAAAGGTTTAAAGTGGTGCAGTCTGAAAAGTAATGCATTACTGAATTAAAAAAAAAACAAAAAAAATTAAATGCAAAAACACTTGGAGGGCTTCTGAAAATACAACATCAAAAGCGTAGCAAAATGAGAAACAGGTAACAGACTGGCTGCAGTTGTTCAGTAAGAGTAAGACTGACCACCTTGTTCAAAGTGTCATCTTTAACTGTCCCTATAAATGTTGTCTGGAGTAAAGTGTTGTTGCTTGACAGAAATTAACATCTTGCACTCCCTATGCGACTCGAGGGTGCTGATTAATTGCGATCAACATTTTTTTGGACCCACCTTCTTTATCTGTGAGTTTCTCTCCTAGTTTGGTGAGTTTGGCGCGCAGCTCAGACGCCTGGATGTATCCTTTCTTCTGTTTGTCCGTCATCCTCAAGGCCTCCAGGATCTCAGTCTTTGGGTCCTCCTGCTGCATCTGTCTGTGCATCATGGTGAGGAAAGTAGAGAAGTCCAGCTCACCTGCCTTGTCTAAAAAAAAGAATACAGCCCACAATACCATGTCGTCAAAATAACACTGAAATTAGTATCTCTCAGTCCAGTCCATTCTCACTCCCAGGGCATCAAATACCACAGCTTGGTCACAGCCTGAAAGGCACCCATTAGAGGCCAAGGGCACTCTTTGGCGTCACTATGAGACATCGGGGATGGTGACACTGCAGTATTTGATGACCTGAAAGAGTGAAAATTTGGCAGTCAGTAACCTCTGAAGCACAAAGTTGACAATGTCATTTGGTCAGGAAGTAGAATATAACTGAGAAAAGGTAATACTTTTTTCTGCACGAGTAAAACAAAGCAGCTCCAGTGTCTGTTTTGAAAAGCCAAGGGATCAAAAAAGTAAAACAGAAACAAAATGAAATCAGGTCATGGCTTATATTTTCTTAATGTAATCAAATATTTTTGGGCTGTCAATTGGCTGCCCTGTTACTGAATGGAGTGACTCCCACAAAGGAGCAGCTGCATGCCACTCAGTAGTATTACTGTCAAGAGGATAGCCTCTGTGAATGCACAGGCTCCAACCTGTCACCAGGGTGGAAACAGAGGGCAGGCCTGTCAGTCTGGAGGCATAAATGAATGAATAAACCACAGGATGTCTGACAGCTTGCCTGTTACGCAGACATACATATGTTAAAGAACCCTATGTCAAAGCATTTCTCATTGTTTTTGTCAAACCTGCTTGAAATTAGTTTTTAATGGAAAGTCTTGTCTTTGGTCACTGTCTAAATCCTGAGGTTGATGGAAGCCACCTACAAATTAAAAATTATCCACATACAAATTAAATATAAATGGTACTGTACCAATTTTGTGTACTTGGAGATGTCTTTCAATTTCACCAAATGTCGGGCTTGTACCCAGGCAGCGCATGACAGTGATCAGGTCCTTGGTGTCAATCTTGCCCTTTTGCTTCTTGTCATACAAGGAAAAACATTCCTTGAATTCTGCACAGGAAAGGGGATATGTTGATCATACATAGGAAACTGGAGTGGAACATGTATCGTTTATTATTATTATTATTTTTTTTTAAATTAAAAACTTGATGTATTGCATGTAGCCTGTTCAACCAACAGAAGAATGGTCTAGTATATTTTAAGGTTATTGCCATTAATTAGCTTTTCAGTCTAAGCTTTTTAAAAAAAAAAAAAAAAAAAAAATTAATGAAGGCTGGAGAAATGAGAAAATATTTAGCTTATAGCAACTATTCAACTGTATACTATTCAACTGTATACAAGATCACTTTGACATATATGAACATGTCCCTCTAAGACTGTCATTTCTAGTTCACCATGTATTTGTTGTTAAATGAATGTTTGATGAAAAAAAGAAATTAGAAAGGGAATAAACATGTCAGAGTATCTAATAGTGCTTTTAAAATATCCATTGTTAAGCCGCTAAGCACCACCCAGTGCTGCGCAGTGGGCTTACCATTGATTTGAGCTGGTGAGAAGAATTTTGCCTGTAATATAACAAGAGTATACTGTCACATGGCAAGTAAGTGCACAAAAACTATGAACATCACAAAAAAAATCATTCAAAAGGCATAAAAAACAGGATTTGTTGGTCTTACCATTTTCACGTAAGCTTCCAGGAAATAGTGTGTTTCCTATAACTCACCTGTGCCTCCACCTAGGTATAAAGTCCACCACCCATAAGTCTGTGAGTAATTCAATACCTGTTGCTGTGGAAACAGAGATACCGGATCTGCAGTACAGCTATTGAAATGTTCAGTGTTACCAGCATTCAGTATCCATAACATAACGGCTGGAAGGCATATGATATCACGATATAATGGATAACAGTTTGTAACCATTTAAATGACTAGGTTTTAAATCAAAATATCACGTTTAATTTATATTGTGAAGAGAACAGTAACAAGGCTTTCAGTTCCTATACAGGCAGGTGACCTAAAGCAGGTTCATTTGGGCATTTAAGGGGAATATAACAAAGTTAAGAGCACAATATTTGATGACTGCAATGTTCATTTTAGTATCTTTAATAACCAGCAACTAGAGGGTCAACTTAATCATTTAACTGAGGTAAACGTCTACAAAATCCAACCATCATAGACGGGGAAGTGGTAAAACAGTGATAAGAACAGCAAAGTGACATACAGCGAAGTAACAGAACAAAATGTTAATAATAAAAAATGTGCATACAAAATGACAACACTGCAGGCATTCAGCAAAAAACGAACAATACTACAATGCAATGACAGTAACAAGTTGTTAAATTCAAGTCTATAAAAATGAGTTTTCATCTGTATAAAAGAAGTGATAAAACATTTTTTCCTGATCTTTTGAGTGATGTAAAAATATCTGCGGTGCTGATGGGACCACAGTGTGGACCGTTACTGAGCGTTAGGTGGACCGTCAGTGATGAGCTCTGGGCTCAGAGAGTGAGTCAAGACTCAAAGGTATTTTCTTGGATGGACTTACATTCAATCTTGAAATCCTCTGACACAAGAAAGTGCGGAGCAACACAGGAGAGGCAGCAGCTAACAACATGTTTGTTGAGCTGCCTGAGCTTTTTTCTTAGTTCAATAAAAATACCTCTGATGTTGCTTCAGTGCCATGTTGGGGTTAGGCAAGGTGAACAAAAGTTAGACCATGTCTCTGAAGTGTCTGTACAAGGACTGTCAAAATAACAGCTTTTCATGACACGAGTCTCATGGGCAAAAGAATAACAATATTATTGCTATATCTATAGAAAATTTGAAAAATAATGGGGCACTGAGGTATGGAGACAAAATGAGTGCAATAATTTAGCAGGTGCTGTATTATTTACACAATATTATCCTACAAATATTATTGACATGATAACAATATTTCATTTTTTTTTTTAAATCAATTATCATCAATACTGGTATACTGCAACACCTGCAGTTTGTACACATATTTTTCTGAGAACCTGTTAGCATAAACATTGCTATGTCATTCACTTTATTACAAAACTGTTAATTCCCCAGATTTTGGCTTTGTAACCCTGTAACTGCCCCATAATTCAATTATTACAAAATAGCTACTCTGTAAATTGTGGGCTGTAAAATAAAGTTCTACCATTTTTTTGGTAGGTGATGATTAAGATGAAGTAGGATAAGCATTTAAGCATTTGTCTTTTGCAAGAGATGGTCAACTTTGGCTTTTTTTCAGAATCTCCTCAGTGCTCATCACCACTTCATAAGTTCAATACGTTCATCAGTTCATATCAGGTCAAATGACATGCAAAGTCAAAGAAATTTGGAGACATGCTATTACATTAACAGTTCACCCAAAAGACAAAAAAAAAAAAAATCCCAATCACCCCCAGTGCAATCTATCCATCCAGATCTTTCTGTCATATCCCTGGCATAATCCAAAGATCTCGGATGCTAAGACTTCCATCGGGAACTATTTTCGGCCAAAAACACCCGCAAACTGTATCTATCCAACCCGAATTTGTGCTCCTAGACACAGTTTACTGGAAAGGTGTCTTGGCGAAGACCGCGGCAGACCGCAAACCTTGCCAAATTACTCAGAAATGGATGGATGGATCGCACTAGGCGTAAGCGGGGAAATATCTTTTTTTTTTGTGTTTTGTGTGAACTGCTCTTTTAAAGCCAAATCCCCTTCATATTAAATGTCCATCTCAATGGATCTCCATGATCTCAGGAGATCCTTCGGCCATCAGATGTCCAACTGGCGAGAGCAGACACATCAGTCGACTCGAGCAAACACAGGGAAGCGGAAAGCTTCACCATTCGGCAAAAACTGAGTAGGAGCCCCCTCAGTGTTTCTCCTTGATGTGTAAGGTGTAGTAGGACCAGGGCTCCGGAACGTAGATGAGACCCGGGTACTTGTTGCGTAGAACCGGATCATCCCACAGATAGACGACCCACACCACCACCAGAGCCATGGACACAGAGAAACTACAGAAGAGAAACAGGCCATTGCTGTCTGGGCTCAGGCCTTTACGCTGTTGATGAATTACCATGGCAACCATGGCGACAAATGTGAGGAGGAAAAGTTCAAAGATCTGCCCTTCAGTGATAAGGTACCTGAAAGAAAAAACACCACTTTAAGTTCTGCTAAACTTTACAAAACTGTTTTACAATCATATTATCAGCTACTTTTCAGGTCAGAAAGTCACTACTTTTCAGGGAAATACTGGTGGCCTGTTCTTTTTTTCTATGTTTTTCCTGCCAGTGTCTGAATTGAGATTAGATGGAGATATTACAGCTTGCTTTCCTCCCTTCAGAAGCCTCTGTTAATTTTTGCAAAGTATGAATAACATCTTCCACGGACTTGAAAATTTGTCTGAGCTCGATAACCCATCACCGTAAAAATGAAGTTTTAATTTGGATTTGAGTGTTTTCCAGTCGGCACTAAACTGCTCTACATAAATTTGTAAATGTTCTTCAGCATGTGTTGCAAAATGACTGAAATGAGAATTAGACAAACAGCAGTAAATATGCTGTAAGTATAAATAACACCAATCTCCTTTACATTCTTAACTGTGTGCTACCTACCTTGATATTTACATAATACATATAATAACAAAACCACAACTGCCATTACACTGTAAAGACAAGCGTATTGTATTATTGCTGTACAAACTGTACAGTTATTATATTGCATAATACAGAATGCTGATATACTGCAAATGAGAATTATAGTGGAGATGATCTTTTCTTCATATTCATATTTTTTTGAGAACTCAAACAATATTGCACTCAATAACATATTACACTCAAAATCGTCTTGTGATGGAACCATAAGTATAACTTCTATTTGTCATGTTTCTGTAAATATGTTTTTTGTGAATATTACATTTTTCTCTTGTATCAAGCTGATACCTATCAATTCTTATTGTAATGGACCAGTAAAACATCAGTAAAGTTGCCACATTTCATCAGAAGAGACTCATATCACTCAGACTAACTCCAAAATCGATGCATTAAATACACAGCCCGATGTACCAATGTAGCGCGTTTGTAGTCATCCTTTTTTAAAAAATACTTTGATTTTCCAGTGCTGTACTATCATGGATCTTGAGGTTTTTTCAGGTAATGTTCACAAACCCTGTTTCTGAGGAAAAGAATTATAGCAGCTTTTCATGTGAGTGAGAGCAACTAACCAATAATAAAGCGCGCTGGGTCCCAGTAACAACCAGCCAGAGACTGGGATCTTCTTGTGCTCTTTGGTTTGGGTGAAGCAGCCAGTGAAATACAGGAACAGAATAATGAAGAAAGGAATATACCTGGAATAGAGAATCGAGAGGTGCTGCTGAAATCTGACCAGAGTTATATCAAAGCATTTCTTGGTGAATTTGCTGATGGAAAAGGTTTGCTACAAAAATATTAAAATAGCCTATAATTCAATATCTCTGATTCCTGACGCCTTAGGGTCTCTTTCCACCGCAGTGGCGCCAAACCTTTGGCACTTCTTTGACACTAAAAAATAGGATCTTTGCTTTTTCAATTTGCCAAGGGTCCAGTTCAAATTCCAGTTCCAGTTCCAGTTCAAGCAAAGAAACCTGATGAATAAATGCCTGATTGTGACGAGTGAAAGGCTTTAATTTTCAGTCCAGCTGTTCCTTGGCAAGTTCAATGTAAATATCTTATTAATTTAAAACTGTCAAACATTTTAAGTGAATCAATCAGCTAATCAGAGAAGACTCAAACTCTACTGATTATTATACTTATGCATGTATTGTAAATTAGATAATTTCACTAAACAATTTTATCATTTTTCCTTGTTTGTTCTACATGATTTCATTATTAATAGTCAGGTAGGCTTTGCTTATGCCCCTCTGGCTTTTTATCTCACCTGCACAATCTTGTTAGAACTTTGTTTCTTAGAACTGTACATGCCTTTTAATATTCCCCTTGTGCAAATATCCTCTAAATCCAGCCTATGCTAAAACACGTTGAGCCAAGAGACCTATTTTACATAAACCATGCACGTCTGCAATTTTAATGATATACTGTACTCAAAAACCCAAAGAGAAATTGGAAAAGATTTCACTTGGGATGACCCTCGTAGCTCACAAGGTCACATGGCACAGGCAGCCACTGGGTAATATCTAACTTATTTAATGATTTCGTTATTATTTGCACTTTTGTATTGATTTCATCAGAATGTCTTTCAATCAATCTTGCTTCATTTCCGCAGGCAGACCTAATTTTAGAAAGCTTTTGCACCATCCTTACAATTTCAGGTATCGCTGGCTTAGATGCTTATCTGAGGGAGAGAGGGAGCACACCCAACCGATATCAAATGTTATGAGGGTGTGAAAGAAAGAGCGAGGGGGGGGGGCTTCTCCTCTTGCTTATGCAGAGACTAAAACAACCCGATTCAAGCTCAGGATGAATTTAAAGCATAAATCCAGACAGCGTTTCTCTGATTCTTTCCCTCTTTTCCTGCACAATGTAAAATCTATCTAAAGTCTGTCTTCAGTGCTACGATCTCTTTCAGGTACAAAACAGCCACAATTTGTATTCTCTATTCCACATTTCTGCTCTTGGATAGGCTGCCTGCATTCAGAGCATTCCAGGGACACAACATTCATCAGAATTCAATTTACCATTCACCAAGTTGAAATACCTGAACTAAGGAAATTCTGGCCCTGGAAAGCATTATACCCTCTGTTTTGTGTGTCATTGTTTGTGCTCACTCACCACATTAGATGTCCAAGCTGTTCATCATAGTAATACAGCAGCTCAAAGGAGTCGATCTAAAGAGAAATCTGACTTGAATAATCCCAAACAGAGCATTTAAAAGTGGTAACAGGTACACATCAAGTTTTCAAAAAAAAGCAATCATTTTGAACTCGTGGTCCATCAATATAGTTTTCTCTCTCTTATGCAATAGTGCCACCTATCGCTCCAATGGCATTACACCATTTTGATGTGGCATTGATGAAGCTCCACAGGTGAGCGGCACTGTTCCTCTTACTCTCAAGCTGTGCCATGCACTTAGAAATATCACCAGCTCCTTGGCTTTTTAATTAATCTCATCTCCAAAGATCTGCCGGTTTTGCATTCTCTTTTATAATCACTACCTGACCTTTCAGATTTTCCTCTGTCACAAAAATATGCAAAATGCCTTCATTTGCATGCATTTATTTTCTTATGTCTGAAATCTATCCAAAGTACTCCATTCTATTAATGCGAAAATTATATTTGTGTGACCCAATAAAATTCATCTGAAGTATTAAGCCCTAGAGTTTAATTCATCGTTCCAATTTTTCAATTTGCACTCCTCTCAATGCACCTTTTGCTACAGTACATTTAACACGCATATAGATGACGTGTGAGTTAGCTGTGATCAACAGACAAATGATGCATTGAAAATCATTAATGCTGTGCTATATGCATCAAAGTATACAAAAACTGACAGGATGATTGGTTGCACACTCTACAACCATCAGCATCAGACTTCATTACGCACTATTTTGGAAACGGTCTCATGACTCCGTTTATAGAGTCCATGATTTATTCCGTAGTGAGAGTCTATTAATTTTACCTCTGCAAAACGAATAAATGAGGAACATGAACTTAAACTACCAGCATTTGACTCTTTAAATAAAGATTGTGCTGAAAACATCTCGTCATAGTTGCTCAAAATATTCATATGAAATGGCAACTCAGATGGCAACACTGGTGTTTGAATAGTAAAACACTTGCATGGTTTGTCTTCCCTTGAGCCACAACTCCTTTGATTTTAATGTGTGGAAGATTTTGGAAAAAGTGCATACATGAGTGATTTGTCTCTCTTTAAGCTGCTATTAGGCAATGCATCACTAATTATTACACGAAGGAATATTTAAAGCAAGGACGCCAAACTTTAAATGGACCCTTTTGTCTGGTTCAAGCAATGTAATTTGGGAATTCAACATCATTCATCTTTTTGTAGCATGGTACACTAAACCTTCCACATAACAGCACTGTGGTGGTGTTAAAGAAATAACACACCCATTTTGGCAGCCGGTTTAGTGGCCACAGTCTTCCCATCACAGGATAACTGTCTGGTCTGTTACTTAAGTGGCACTCGCAATCGCAAACCCCCGCCCCAAAAGAAACCACAATACCAGTGAGGCTGGTTTGAGGTCTCTGATGATTGGGTTTTCCCTGACGGACAGGTGGAGCTGGTATCCGCTCAGGATGAGTCGGTGATTGATGGAGTCGCCCACCAGGTGGATGCTGGCTCCCATGACGAAGGTGATAATGCAGAGGTAGACCGCTGAGCGAGGCAGAGCCCTAGGGCTGCGCTCAATCAGCTGAATGGAACAGTAACACACACACACACACACACACCACATCAATATGTGATCACAATTAACATGGACTTTTGGACTAATCTATGGCAGTAAGTAGTGGAATTGGTGTCTCGCAAAATATACTTGATTACAGTTCTATTTATTTAAAATAAAAAAAAAAAACAGCAGCTATTGCAAACATAAAACACATCATTTCGCAGAACTGAATGAGAGACGAGCAGAGATAAACATGCTTTCTTGTAGAGTCAAAGGATGCTTGTGATCAGAGACAATGGGATCCAAAACAAGATACAATGCCAACAAACAACAACAACAGCACTGATTTACTGTTGAAAAGGCAGTGAAACAAAAAGAAAACACAATTTAGGATAAACTAATGTCGAGAAAATGCCAGGAAAGGCATCCACAGCACAGCAAACGTACAAGCCATCATGAACTGGGCACAGCTTGAATGTCTACTGGGCTACATCAGTCACCAATAGAGAGTATACAAAGACATTTATTTTTACGAAAGCCTCATGGATTATACACTTCAAGCCATTTTAATTCATATGTACACCATGTATGATAAAGGCACTCCTTTTAGCGACAGGGAATTGTCATTTCCTTGGCCTGCACACTAAAATTTCATGAGCATTGGCCTTTTTTAGCTGGCATTAACACCAAACGTAGACATACCTTGAGCATTAGGAATGGTGTGATGACATTGTAGGCCATGTGGAAGTAGTCTCCAGCACTGGGCTTGTTCAGGGGGAACCACTCCAGAGGAAGGATAATCTAACACACAATACCAAGAAATGGCTGCTGTTCATTGCTCAGTGAGTGTTATCATCTCATTTCTGGACCTTTTTGAACTTTCATTAGCATGCAGATTCAGTGAGATGTGCACCGTCCATCCTTACCATGACAATGGGCCGTCCGAAATCCAGGATCCAGTTCTGCACTGTGAGGCAGAGCCATAGGTCAAAGTGGAAGTTTGGCCTTTTCTTTGGAAGCCCTTTCTCCTTTGACACTGGTTTGCTGTTGACAGACATTTAGAAACGACTGTAAGACAATGTGATGATGCAGCACAAGCTCATATACAGCAGCAAAAGAGAAAATGGAAGCTGAGGATTTCATTGAGCTGAGGGAAAGACTGAAAGACACTGAAAAGAAAAGCTTTGTACTGTAGGAAAGTTTAAAAGCATGTTTGCATTTGCTTGCACAGTAGTTGGAGACACTTGAATGGTTTCTCTCTTGGTCTCCTGGTCAGTCGGTGTGTGTATTTTATGTTTTGGTTGTTTTTTGGGGTTTTTTGACATTGTATTGTAGTTTTACTGAAAGTACTATTTTGTTAAGTGTCTTGTTTGGGCATCATCTTGGTCAGTGCATTTGAAGAGCTCAAGTATTATTGATTTTCTGAGGTACTAGCTTGTATTTATTTAAAAAACTGAACCCATCTTTCTCCTCTGTGTCTCTCACCTTAAACCACCTTTCAGGAGTGGTGGCGCTGTCCCATTTAGCAGCAGTGTGTGGACTGCACACTCACTTTTGTGGGAAAAATTATAGCAATTCACAAGTAAGCTTGCAATGTGCGTTTACCATCCACAACAATTCTGTACGTGTTTATGTTTTTCACCCATGTCTATCTTTATCAAGCCTTTGAAAACAATATAGAGTGCAATTTACAGTGCAATAAATGCCAAGCGCAACCAAAGGACGTCTGTTTTTTTTAACCATATCCTTTGTAATTCAGGTCTGATGTGGTCTTGAATGCATGTGTGTGTCTTCTGCTGATGCATCAATGTCACATATACTCTGATGAAAGCTTTAGGCCAAAATGCATCAACATGTTGTCACTTGTGGCTTAAAAAATAAAATGACCCTGAAATTATCAAAACAAGAGTTGCCTGTTTTGTTTTTTTTTTTATTATTATTATTATTATTTTTTTATTATTACTGTAGTCTTGGGGAAAATAACACACTGAAATGCTTCTTTTTTTCTCATGACAGAGCACCCAGGAGTGGAGAAGCAAACCTGTTTCTTCTTAACTCGACATCCACTGAGGCGTTCTTGACCTTTCAAAGGCTCTGGACACTTCGGGTGTAGCATCCTTTCCTCAAATATCTGGACACTCTGACCTTTCTGAACCACCACATGGGTCGGGAAACGCAAACCCGCATCAGGCCAGCTTTCTAGACCTTTGTGAAATTCCAGCACAGGCACTTTCCCAACAACATCATCATCTCCAAACCAAGGCCACCATCGATCATCTGTCCATGCCGTTGTTTACAACCACCACCATCCAAACTCTCAAGTAACTGAACATAAATAACTAAATAAACAAAATAAACTATTTCCACAGCGCCTTTCAAAACCAGAGTTACATGGTGCTTTGGAAAATACGGTACCATACAGTATTAGTGCAATGATAATAAAAAAATAGAAAAAAGCACAGGAGATGCCATGAGACTCCTGCAGCGCTTCTAGAAAATAACTCAGCATATGAACTTCACACTGAAATATTTGCAAAAATCAGCTGGATTCACTACTGAGCCCCCGAGCATCAGTCCTGCTACACAGATCTTTTAAATATACAGTAGTATAATATTACAATATCATACCAGTAAATATCAGCACTGAAAAAAAAGGAAAGTTCAAAAGTCAGCTGGCATCTTGTGAGGCTGGCCTGGACACACTTTTTATTTTTCCCAGGATGGTGGTCATTTGAGGAGTCATCTCTGGCTTACTGGTTAAGGTTCAGCTTAAGTTGGTTATGGTTAAGATTAGGGAGATGCTGGAGAGCAGTGGTTCTCAAATGGGGGTACCTGACCCCTAGGGAGACGCTGGAGTACTGCAGGGGGGACGTGGATTTTTTTGTAAATGTTAATTAAAAAAAATATGAGTCATGGATATTTCCCCAAACACGTTCAATAAAAATGGAAAAGTAAGTTTGCATTCAGTATTCCCTCTGGATTTCAGGTCGTGGAGTGAAGACATTTGTTCATCACGGGAAGCCAAGACAAAAATCACGAAAATGGATTTCTCTCTTTATATAGGCTGTTTTCTACCTTTTTTGCACTGGTCAGGGGGTATGTGGCTGCAAAAAAATATTTCAGAGGCGGAACACTATGGAAAAAAAACGTTTGAGAACCACTGCTGCAGAGAATGAATGTGAGTCAGTTAGGTCCAATCCAATCCAATCCACTTTATTTATATAGCACAATTTATAATTTATATTGGTCGTGACTTCGCCATCCTAGGGGGGAAAATATCGTGTCCGGAGACAGCAAAAACAACATGAGCTAGCACAAATAGATGTGCAGTCTGTTTGTTGTAACTTCCAACCATTAAACTCTCGAGGGAAAGTCACATGTCAATAGGTGGAGTGACAGACAAAGCGACATTACAGCCAACACACACCTGTTCTGTGTCGTCGTCTGGGAGTCGGTGCCTTGACGCTTTCGTACGGCCTGCATCCTCGGTTCAAACTCCTCTGTATATTGTTTTAGTGTTCCTGTCTCCACAAAGTGTAACTAAACCAACGCCGCTGCACATGAAGTGACAGCCATGGAGCAAACTCACTGTTTACTTCCGGGGTTGCTGCTGTGGTCCCGCCCACCGGGCCAATCCACCAATCAGCGGCAGAGCTCCTGGGACAGCGAATCAAACGAGCGGACTCGACTGTGTCCTGAGGAGTGTCTTTCAGTATACTTAGCAGACTTTCACACAATATTAGTCTATTAAAAAAAAAAAAAAAACATGCAACAGCATAATATTTCATTTTAATTACCTGCTGACATTCAGGAAACAGTTTGTGTAGGTGTTGGATAAAAATAAAAAATAAAAATGACGAACCTTGCTGCCCTCTGGCATTCTCAAAAATTAAAAAAAAATAAATAAAAAAAAAAAAAAAATCCAACTCACTACAGTGACAGGTAAAGACAAGATGAGATCATTCTTACACATTTTACTGGTTTTTAAGGGGCTATAAAACTTCAATAAATAAATATGATGCAGGAAAAGCCGATTGACATAAGTGCTCCATGCTGGATTAAGCAGAAAAAACGATTCAAAATTTCATTCCCTGAATTTCATTTTTAAAGAAATAGTAATGAGTTCTACTTTTTAGTGTAACAGACTGTCTGTGTCTGTGTGTGGATGTAAATGCCCTGTCCATTTTTACATTTTTGATTTACTTTGTCAGAAATTTACTTTGTGATTAATTTTTTCAGCCCTGTGTTTTTGTGTGTTTGTTTGTCAGCGACTGGAAACGTCACATGAGATCTGGCTGACGGCCTTTTACACAAAGATCTGTTGTTCAGAGTCCGGTGGTGATGATCCTGATCTGGGATTTCTTCCAATCAACAGCTACCATATGCTGGAGGGAAGGTCTAACATGCAGAACTGCAAAGCCTGCTAATGAACAGCGTTGTATTCATGTGCTGTTGTCTTGGAAAATCAAAGCTGAAAGACCAAGAAAAAAAAATTGCAAAAACATATGTAAAGTCTTTTCAGTCTCTGAGAATGGGGTGACAGTGTATACAACTGGCTTTAATTCCCAAACAGTTCACGTCATATTCTTGTTCAACTCCTTAAATTAAAGCTGAAAGTCTTTTGGTGGTGTACAAGAGCAAAATTATGAATATTATGTCACTGTCTAAATATTTATGGACCTAACTGCGTATGGATAAACCATAGAATAATACAACATAGTGGCTAAAATAGCATAATGGCTACTTCAGAGTTGATCAGAAGTTTCTGTTTGATGGCAAAAGCTGAGATTCTTCAGATAAAGTTTGGGAGGGGTCGGACGTGCCAGACACTACACTGTTTTAGTTTTCGCAGCTTGAAAACAGTTTTAAACCCCAGGACTCTGCTGTGGGCCATCTCACTGATCTCTGCAATCTCTCCACCCACTAATATTCACAAACCTTTGTCTGCCTGCTGCTCCCATTCATATTCTTGCTCTCTTGCTGCTGCTGCTGTTTTGCTTTTGCCTGTTGTTCTTCCTGCTTGTGTTTGCCACCTCTGCTCTGTTGTTTGCTTCACCTGATGCTGTTGTCTCTTTGCTACCTCCCTGAAGCGTGTGCTAGACTGCATGTCTTTTTGTAATGCTTCTTGTCAAATGTGTGTTGTGATTATATGAAAGTGATGGGAATGTCGTAAACAATGTCTTTTTAACTTTTTATCTTTAGCCGCTGCCATGTCCCTTCAAGAGGCTTTGCTGTTTGCCAATAAGAGCTTGCTGGTTAAATAAACAAAATAGAAATTAATGCACATAAGCAGACTAACCAGTCAAGCTTTAAGGTGAACAGAGAGACAACTATACCATCCACTGATGCCGCACTGCATGACCCTCTGTCTGTTTGATTGCCTCAGATGACCTTAGTCTCTGAAAGAAAACAGCACTGTTGGACTGCGCTGCAGACATATTCTGTACGTGCAATCCAGGCTTAAGCAGCATCCACACTGATGCCAAAGTATTTATAAGAGGAAAATTGTTCAAGCTGTGTGTTATGGACAGTAACTGGTGGAAAGAAAAATATTGTTTACTTATTTATTTTGTTATTGTGTGTTGGCATTTCCTCCAAGGGGGCATGATGAATCCCCTCCCACACAAAACAATCAAAACATGATTTAAGTTTGATTGCTTTTCAGTTTAGATTTATAAGTTGGTACAAGATGAACCACGTTAACGTGCACTGGCTCCCTGTGTCTTTTGGGATTGTTTTTAAAAGATGTTTACTTGTTTACAAGGCTCTCAATGGGTTAGGACCGGCCTACATTACTAATTCTTTGTAGTTTTATGATCTTTCACAGTCTCATAGATACTCTTCTGCAGGTTTTTTAAACACAACCTATCATAAAAGCAAGAAAATTGGCAGCTCAGCCTCTTTTTACACACCAGAATTGCCTCCCCAAGGCTCTAAGAGATGCAGCCCTGTGAACATTTTTGACACTTGAAAATTTATTTATTCAACATTGCTTCTGTTACATTTCCTCCTTGTTTTCTTTTATTCTGGTCTTTTATATATTTTATTGTTTTTAAGCCCTCCTTTGTTTTAAATTTTTGTTTCTACGTATCCTCTTTTTCTAAATCTAAATTTGTTTTATCTAAATTTTTCATACATCTTATTGACAGTTTTGCTGCCTCTACTCTATTTTTCAGTTGATTGTTGGGTTTTTCACACAGTATTTGCACTTGTTTTAAATTGCCTGTTTTTATACACCTGTTTTTTCACTTTATTGTAAAGCACTTTGAGCTACACCGCCTGTATGAAAGGTGCAATATAGATAAGTATTATCAGTGTAATTATTATTACTGTTATTGTTATCATTATTATTATTATTGAGCACTGAGTTAGCTGTTGGCAGTTTTATCCTTGAAATATATCCTCCCTCCACATTTACAAAGCATTTGTCCAACATATTATTCTTCCTTGTTTGTCCCTTCATGTATTGATTAAATCCCCACATTGCTATGTTCAATTTGCAATGGATCATGTCTCCCACAACAATTGCTGGGCCGTCTGGATGTTGTTACTGCAGCTTGTGACTGCAACAAAAGCTGCCGCTCACATTACTTTGCCACTGACAGGTGTGCATACAACAAACCTTACTCGCAGGTGTCTCTGGGCACTGCCTCTCCTTTCCTGTTTCTTTCACCGGCCTGGTCTCCTCAGCTCATGGGGAATATTATCTAGAAGCCCCGGTGTCAGACATGAACCATGATCCAGTGCAATCCCCTGTGTTGCAGAATATAGTAGTTCAAGTGAGGTTTCCCTGATCTATACAAGAGCAGGGCAATTGTCCTCCACATGCGGGTCCGCAGGGACAACATGGTGCATCTGTGTATGGCCTCTGAGTGTCTCTGAAGAGCAACCAAAAGAAAAAGAAAGAAAAGTCTTTGTTATTAAATTCTCCTGTATCAACTAGCAGCTACACTATATGAGCAAAAGTATTGGGCCACTACACAAAGGAGGGACTTCCACTCCTCTGGGAAGGCTTTCTCCAAGATTTTGGAGTGTGTCTGGGAATTTTTGCCCATTCATCTAGAAGAGCATTTCTGAGGTCAGACACTGATGTTGGATGAGAAGGCCTGGCTCACAATCTCTGTTTTAGTTCATCCCAAAGGTGTTGGATGGGGTTGAGGTCTGGGCTCTGTGTGCGTCAGTCAAGTTTTTCCACACCAAAATTACCCAGCCATGCCTTTGTGGACCTTGCTTTGTGCACTGGGGCACTGTGTCATGCTGGAAAAGAAAAGGGCCTTCCTCAAACTGTTCCCACAGAGTTGGAAGCAATTGTCTAAAATGTCTTGGTAAGCTGAAGCATTAAGATTTCCCCTCACTGGTCCATAGCGTTATCCCTCCTCCAGCAAACTTTACAGTCGGCACAATGCAGTGGCAGTCCTGTGGGCGAAAATGCCTTGTTGATGCTAGAGGTCAGAGGAGAATGGGCCGACTGATTCAAGCTGATAGGCGATCAACTTTGACTCAAATAACCACTCGTTACAACCGAGGTATGCAGCAAAGTATTTGTGAAGCCACAACACGCACAACCTTGAGGCAGATGGGCTACACCAGCAGAAGACCCCACTGGGTACCACTCATCTCCACTAAAAACAGGAAAATGAGGCTACAATTTGCACAAGCTCACCAAAATTGGACAGCTGAAGACTGGAAAAATGTTGCCTGGTCTGATGAGTCTCGATTTCTGTTGAGACATTCAGATGGTAGAGTCAGAATTTGGTGTAAACAGAATGAGAGCATGGATCTGTCATGCCTTGTTACCACTGTGCAGGCTAGTGGTGGTGGTGTAATGGTGTGGGGGATGTTTTCTTGTG